>OLKM01002782.1:23596-54926 GCA_900291075.1 Melanogrammus aeglefinus | reverse complement strand
AAGAAAAAAAATGAAGAAAGTAATAATTACTTTTTAAATGGAGACTAAATGATGTGTTTTTCACGGCGTTGTTATGACCATTTGGTACTAGACGGGAGTGTTTGGTCGTCGAGATTATGCAGTTCAACTTCTTACTCAAAATGCTCTCATTTCCAGACCCCATTTTTAACCGAATTTCCAAAAGTAGATTCCCACAGATGACTCTTACAGGCACTCTGCCCAGGTCAGGCTCCACATAACCGCAATCGCACACAGCCATAACGTTCTATATATAGTTCTATATAGATATGTATAGTTATACAGAGTTATAGATAGAGCCCAGCACTCTGTGGCCTGGTTATTCACATGGACACTTCGGCCCCTTTATAAAACATAAATCATGCTGATATTATGTATGAGCGTTGGCTGTTTCCCATGGACCTGCATCCGACCGGGCCCCGGTGACACAGTGGCCCCGTCTCCGTCTCCTTCAGACGGGCCCCCGGGGCTCTGGGGGCCACTTAGTTGGGGGTCGCTGAGACGGAAAGGCAAGCGCTGCAGCTGGACTTCCGGCCGCGTCATGGAACCGGCAGGCAGCCAACCCCACTGCCCTCTGTTCGGGCCCCGGCCCCCGGCCCAGAGTGCTCCGTGAGCACCGGGCTGTAGGAGCCCCGCTGTGCCTGGGTGGTTAATATGTAGGTCACACACAGCGAATGTAGGTTGGACATTCAGTATATGTCTTGAAACAGGGCCTCTCTCTCCTCTCCCCCCGGGCCCCCCCGCCGACCCGTCTCGCCTCCGTCTCGCTTGCGTTCGGTCTCCGGTCTCTTCTCTCTCCTCAGCGCGATGGAGGATGAGGGAGGAAGATGAGGCGGAAGCGGAGGCAGAGGGAGCTCGTTGCAATTAGGAGACGATGGATTTGATTGAAAACGATAAAGGGCCAAACCAGACGAGCTCCACGGGGTTAGTCTGACCTCGACTGCCTTCTTAATATAGAGAGCTTCTGGGAGGGAGGGCATTTAGAGCGTCACCGTTCCGGCAAGCTCAACCGCTCTGGCCTGATATCATGTGATCATGAAGTCACCACAGTGGAGATTAAACCCATTCACAACACAAGCAGTGAACGATTCCAGGAGAGATTATCACAAGAACATGAAACTATTCATTAAAGGTGTTGATGCTGGTGGCTACGGTAACTTGGCAGGCTGGTAAAGATCTGAACTTATCCTTTGAGTCGGATTTAAATGAACGAAGAAGTCAACATCCTAAACACAATCAGTACCTGAACCACACCCTAAACACCATCAGTACCTGAACCACATCCTAAACACCATCAGTACCTGAACCACATCCTAAACACCACCAGCAGCATCACCGCTCTCTAAAACAAAAATAACCACCAGACGCATCACACCCCATCGTCACATCTAGAATAGATCCCATGTGAAATCACACTCCATATAAATAACCATTAACCACCCCGCTTCAGAGACTTTACCTCAAATGCATCCAGTAAAGAGTACGTCAAACGGGCCTGTAAACTACAAGTGGGACCCTCTCTCCGTAGCGGCTCGCGGTGACGCTGTCAGCCACCTCACGCTCACCAGGACCTGGCTTCCTATTGGCTGATGGAACAGAGACACCAGAACCTGGCTTCCTATTGGCTGATGGAACAGAGACACCAGAACCTGGATTCCTATTGGCTGATGGAACAGAGACACCAGAACCTGGCTTCCTATTGGCTGATGGAACAGAGACACCAGAACCTTGGAAGTGAGAACGAGAGACAGCTTCTTAAAGGGGAACCGTTCCGCTTCTTAAAGGGGAATCGGTTCCTTTATTAAAGGGGGACGGTTCCGCTTCCTAAAGGGGAACCGTTCCGCTTCTTAAAGATGAACTGAACTGAAATAATCAACATCGATAACATGTTAGTTATGACCATTATAAAAAAAATGACACTAAAGAAAATATTTTAAAAATCCATGGATCGCTTTTTTTAGCAACAAAAGAAAATGCGTCTTTTAGTATTAGAGCGCCGATGACGTCACTGGCATGGTAGGACTAGGTCGTTGCTGCAGAAACGCAAATGACACTCCACGGCGGAAAATAGTGATTTTAAAGGACCCATGACATGCTATTTTATGGATGCTTTAATATCGGTATTAGTGGGCCACTAACACAGTATTCAAAGACGTTCCCGAAATTCAGCCGTGGTGCAGAGTTACAGCCACTCCGAGCCAGTCGCACATTGAGCTTCCCCCAAATGCGCTGTTTTGGTGTCTGTAGCTTTAAATGCCAAATGAGGAGGAGGCGAGGCGGGTCAAGGAGGAGGGTGGGGGTGTGGCCCCTGAGCAGCTTTGCAGCCACAGTACCATGCGCTCTGTTTACAGTGGATGTATCGCAATGGCGAGGCGCACACAGCCTGATATTATGAGCTGATATTATGAATCTCAAATGGCGGCGTTGGGTTCTCCGACGTTCCTGGTTCTTCCACGTCCACATCAATGTGAAGTAGACTGAACCGCGACATGGAGGAGAAAGGGATTGTTGCCGGGCAGCGCTTAGGCACCTCCGCCTCCTGCAGCGCTGAGGCGGTGGTCCCTCGGCAGCGGGAAGCGGGGCTCAAGCGGGAGACATTCGCCGCCAACAATCCCTTTCTCCTCCATGTCGTGGTTCGTGTTCTTGAGGGAGTCAAAGCCAAAGTTCCTTTCCCCCAATTCATTCTTCAACCATGGCTGAGGATAAACCCCCACTACGAGTCTCGTTGGTAGAAATATCAGAGACGAGAGTCCGACGTGTTATGGGTCATAAACACCAAAAGCAGACAACGATTATCCAAAATAACAAGGAAGTGTACAACACTCTGGGTTACAGACCCTGTGGAGCCCACAGTCCCTCTAAGATAATATAATATAATAACATAGATATCTATTTCATTATTAATACATATTATTCATGGCCAAAAGCTGTATGTGCCTCCAGACGATATTATGAATCACAAACGACTTTGTAGGGTTCTGCGACGTCTCTGGTTCTTCCACTTTCACATCAATCTGAAGTAGACTGAACCGCGTGCTGCCTGCTGCCGGCTGCCCGCTGCCGGGGGGTGGTGCTTCGCGGTGGTGGTGCCTCGCGGCAACCGGCGGCATGTCGCAGTTCATGTACTTCAGGGAGTCAAAGCCAAAGTTCCTTTCCCCCAATTCCATCTCAACCATGGCTGAGATAACCCCCACTACAGTCTCGTTGTGGAAACACAAGAGACGTCAAAGAACCGACAGCAAACACTTGCGTTACAGTATGTGTGTAATCACACACACACACACGTGGCGCTCGCACGGTCGTGTCTCATTGGCGGGCCAAATTCTCTGGGTGGGCAAGGCAGAGAAAGGGGAGGAGCTTAGATCCTTTATGACGACATATGGGACCACATTCCAAATCAGCGCGCTTGAGCCTCCGTTTTCTTCAAAGGCGAGCAGAACACCTCGTGCTCGTTTTACACCGAACACAAGTTTTAGCCACTGGGGGAGCATAGGCAGGCTAGGGGAAGTCATATTTATGTTAGAAAACCTCATAAAGTGAGATTTTCATGCCATGGGACCTTTAATATGGCTGGTTCCGCGTTTGAACCTGTGAGGGACATGCCTGTAGTGTCCGATTGCCACCCGGTGGAGAGGGATCAATTTCCGGGTCCAGCTCCACCTCCGGATCATGTGGGTGTGACTGGTGTGCGTCTGGGTGCTGCCGGAGCATGGACCCTGCCATTCAATCGGTCTGCTGCCGAGAGGTCCCGGATTAGGTTGCATAACCATGCATAGGACATTTCGGATGCTATGCGGCGAGAGAGAGGTTTTGGAAGTGGCCATGCTCTCTCTAAGGGACGCCCGAGCGGAGACACTGGAGCGCCCCATAAATAGTAACCAAGTAACAAGGCCAAAGCGATCATTCCCCCTCCGTTTTCCCTTGATGCGTTTCAGGAATATCTCCGTAAAGACGGACTCATTGCGGAAACGAAACGAGCTGTACAAACGCTGTAGTACCTACATATTTAAGGCGCTGGCCAACTTTTTTTTTCTGGGGGCCCATTTTTTTTAAATCACAAACCATCGTGATCGAATTCACAATAGGCCTTACCTATAAAATCATGAGAAGAACACATTTGTGCATAAATGAACATTCCTGAACGTTTTTACTGCCAATTCCGCATCCCCTTATACATGAACTTAAACCAGCGATTTCAAAGAGATGAATCACAACTTTGTTTTATGCACTTTAATACACGTATTAAATACTCGGCCCTAAATGAGACCAAATAGATGCATTCAGGCAGAGTTCACATCACCTTGTTTAGGCTATCTCATTGTTGTTATTTCCTCTCAAAATGTACAATAGCCTTTCAACTAGATTCAATGTTCTAAGTATAATTATCAGAACAATATAAACATTCAGTACTATCAAAAACATGCTTCTTGTTGAAAGTTTTTTAAATGCTATTGTGTACATTTCTCTTAAAAAACCTTTCTTTTTATTTATTTTTTTTTCGTTCAATTTATTTGGCGAACCCAATTGAAATCTCCCGCATATAAATAATGTTAAACTCTGCCCTAGGACCCTGCCTCCGAACACTGGATGGTGGACAAATGATTCAATGCTAACCTTAGAAGTAGGCCAGCATACGTAAGACATTGACTTTTCAGCATGTCTCCATCCCCAGGGTGGATAATAGCCCTGTAACCACAGCATGACCCCTTTCTGCTCTGCACTGTTCTAACATGGGCTGAGACTGACCGACTGACCGACAGAGAGAGAGAGAGAGAGAGAGAGAGAGAGAGAGAGAGAGAGAGAGAGAGAGAGGGAGAGAGAGAGAGAGAGAGAGAGACAGAGAGAGAGAGAGAGAGAGAGAGAGAGAGAGAGAGAGAGAGAGAGAGAGAGAGAGAGAGAGAGAGAGAGAGAGAGAGAGAGAGAGAGAGAGAGAGAGAGAGAGAGAGAGAGAGAGAGAGAGAGAGAGAGAGAGAGAGAGACAGAGAGAGAGAGAGACAGAGAGAGATACAGAGAGAGATATAGAGAGCGAGAAATGGATGGTGAGCGATAGACAAGAGAGAGACTTGTGATGCCGTTATGTGATGCAGCAGGGATGCAGGTATCAGCCATAACTAGGTCAACCATCACTTATCGGAGAAAGAAGTCTAATATTCTAGTAATTAATACTGGATCATGTTACATCATTCTTAGCTGCAAGGGGCGGCGTGCGTGGGTGTTTGTGTGTGCGCGAGTGTGTGTGTGTGCCTGTGCGTGGCGTGTGAGTGTGCATGTCAAAAAAGAGAGCTGATGTGAACAGGAGGAGGGAGACGAGTTTCCCCCGGGATCAACAGCATTCATCCAGGAATACTACTTCTGATTGGGATTGGGATCCTGAGTGGACCCAGACATGGGAGAACCGATATGGGCATACGGAGTTAATATCGCCTATAGCGACGACAGTGTCAGAGCAGAGGTGGGAAACACTTGTTGCTTACCCTTCGAACGCGATGGCCACCGTGTAGGAGAGGAACACCACCGCAGTAAGAACCAGTCCCACCGGGCTGGCACCGCTGAGGGAGGAGAGAGACGTCACATTCAGCACCCAGACGTCCGTCAACACACAGGGATCACTGTCATTACAGCTGCAGTCATTTTACATCACACTTTGTCTTGAAGACAATTGGTTTTCATTCAAGTCTCGGGGGGGGGGGGGTAAGGATGGTTGATGCAGCTTTAAGGAGCAGTTGAGGGTGAAGGATTTGTCATAACAAAGCCTGGAGCTTAGGCTGTGAACGTGGTCAATGGTCAGCACATTGCTCTGGGGATGAGGACACACATGTTTACCGCATTGTTTTGACGTTTGGCCGTGTTTCGGGGTACCGTTTGGATCAGCAGTGATGTGGGCTGTCAGGAAACATTATTTTTGTACAGTATGCTCCTTTGGTTCCTGAAAAACGTTGAGGGGTTCATTTTAATGGAAAGTGTCTAAGATTGACGAACACACTCTCTCTAGAGACGTTCTTTCATTCAGGGCTACAGAAGAAACATGGCGTGGAATAGGACCGGCTCTCTATGGAGATAGAACGTGCACATTCTAAAGGCAGGGGTCAGCAACCTTTTCAACATGCAGTGCCAGTTTGACATCTTCTTAATGTTAATGAGTGTGCCTTAAGCAACAATATATTAAAATTTATGCTGAATTATGAATGATGATTATGAATTTATGCTGGAATTGTACTATTTCCATATAGTCCACAATCATGCATTAACATTTTAACGCCTTTTTGGCTGTTATATCTGCAACATGAGCTTACGAATTATAATAACATATGTTCAATCTTAAACCGCCATTTTTAGAAACTCATTCAAAAACATATTTGCACTGTGAGAAATGTAAAAACGACAATATATGAGAATGTTGGAACCATCCAAATCAATATCATGTACAGCTTTGCAATACCATGTGAAGACGATGCATACATACATACACTTGCAAGAATATCTTAAATATTTTCTTCTCTATTACTCACAACATAGGTTTAAAAACTATTGATTGATCCCATTTCAGAACATTGCTTTCTGTGACGAATTTAAACATATTTGCACTGGAAGGATATGCCCCAAAACAGAATAAAGGGCAAAAAAATAATCGGTAGTAATGATTATGCTGCCGCATTGTGCTGTGAATTTTTTAAATAATAATAAAAAAAAAATCCCATGCCACGGGTGCCTAGGGTTGCCGACCCCTGTTCTAAGGTAACAAAACACGGGTGCCTAGGGTTGCCGACCCCTGTTCTAAGGTAACAAAACACACAACAACTGGTATTTATATATATATACCTGGTATTTATATATATATATACTGTATATATATACACACACACACACACACACACACACACACACACACACACACACACACACACACACACACACACATACACAAACCTAATAGATAGGCTACCTAATATTGCGTTGGAACACGCAAGACTGGTAACCATAGCAATGCCGGTAAACAAACCCCGTGAAGCCCAACCCCTACGAGAGCTCCCCGCGCTACGGCCATCCGGAGGCGCACAGAGCTTTTGGCCGTGATATTATATATACAATTATTATACTATTATAGAACGTTATAAGAAAGACGCTGTCACCGAGAATTGGTCGCTGCCAGACGCTGTCACCGAGTTTGAGAGGAGAGTTGACGGAGGCCGAAAATTCGCGGCAACCCTAGTACCATTGCATTTATGGCTATGACTGTGTGCTAACTTCATTAAAATCAAGGCATTGCAATTTTTTCAAATCGTTATACGTGGGTCTTTCTCAGAAACATTGAAAAACGTCCACACCGCAAACATATTGGCGCTTATCCAGACAAGCGTGGGCTGGCCACGCTTTTTGTTTGCGCATCACAAATTTCTGTTTCGGCCGTGTTGTTTCAGTGATAAAAGTATTTCGGCCCGAAACCGAAAATGCGCTTTTGGGGTCATTTTCGGCCGAAAATTTCCGGTGGCCGAAAATTCGGTGCATCCCTAGACTATACGCATCGTATCTAAACCCTGGCAGAGTGAGCGCCATTGTCATTGGTAACCTTCAACATGGCGAGAGTAGTCAGAACAGCAGGTTTGTTTGGTAGTAAACCAGGAATAAAGCGGTTGAGGCTTCTTGTGAAGCCGCAACCGCGAAGGTTCCTGGGGCTGAGTCAATTCCAGGAACCACTTCTCATTTTATGCATCTTCGTCGTTGACCTGGTTTACTATCTTGAGGCCATGTTTAGATTGTGATTCCTTTTTTAACAGTGCTTGTGTTCAGTCACAGTGCAGTCAACAGGTCGAACCACCTCGTCGTTTTCTCAGTATATAGTTTCATCATCTATGCCTCCAGAAACAGAGGGATGCGTGGCATTTCCCTGTTTGTTTTTCTATGCTTTTATTTCAGTTATTTCGATGCTTTGAAACACTGCAGAAAAAGATCCTGTGATCGGCCAACTAGTTAGAAAATAATGTGACCATGAGGTGACTAACTCTGTTTACCTGCCTTGCCTGACAAATTAGCTGTGTTCGAAATCATTCCCTATTCACTCACTCACTATTCCCTATATAGTGTTTATGATATAGTGTACTATATAGGGAACGAAACAAACGAGAATTTGGACACTACTCTGAACATTTCTAAACGTCATTTGCGTCAGTTAATGCGCAGGGTATTGTGTGACATAGACAGATGTAAACCATCATGTAAACAAACCGTTGTTTTAATTAATTTAGGATGTTAAATCCCAAATAAATTGTTGACATTTCTAAACAAAAGCCAGAGACTCCATCATTAAATATATTCGTTTTCGCGGTTATTCAGCTTCTTCTACTCCTCCGGAAAAACACCACTGCATTGCATTGTGGTATACGGGAGTAACATGTAGGGAACTTCATGTACACACTTATTATATGTTGTACGTCATTGCACTTAAAAATAGTAAGTAGCATTGTGTTATACTAGCTATCTTTGTTGTATACGGGGAATGGGTTAACAATTGATTTGAGTGCTTGGCACTTGGTTCTATGAACATCCTTAATGTACCTAGCAATATATTATTGTTTCTCTTTCTTCTGACAAATGTACTCATTGTGAGTCGCTTTGGATAAAAGCATCTGCTAATGCCCTGAATCTAAATGTAAATGACGTTCCATACCAGACTCACAAACAGAACTCTTTTAGACAGAGGGAAAATCACTACAAGCTGGCTTGTGTGATGCTGTCTTTTCTTTCCTTCAGTTCGAAGGTTACAAAGCTAACTGCAGAGGATTAAACACAAGACAACCAACTGGGCCAACATCAACTCTTTGAGAACCAGTAGGAGTTGCCCAGACCGTACTAAAGGTTTTCTTGGTCCAAGGAACACAGACACACAGAGGAGGTGGAACATCTCGGCCGACCACCAGGAGTTTACTTGACTAGAGTTAGTGAGACATCAGCACTTTGCATAAGAAAGTCGTTCCGATAGCAGAGTTGCTACGGGACATGGCGATGTCCTGTGATACGCTATGATCTCCCCATATTGTGTTGATGGTGGGTAATCCTACGGGCCTTGATTGCACCACAGGTGTGCAGCCTCAGCCAGCCCAGAGTCTAATCAGCCAGGGGCCAGGTGTGCAGCCTCAGCCAGCCCAGAGCCTAATCAGCCAGGGGCCAGGTGAGGCTGCCTAAACCAGCCCTCAACCGCAAACTCCATACCAAACACTGGAAGGTATGGCATTACATATTATATATGTAATGCAGAATAACATATTTTGCCTTAACATTAACATTAACATTTTCTTATGACAGCACACACAATTGAGCATATGTGTATAGTTAAATCAATTACTTGAAAAAGCAATTATTGAACGATAGACATCCGACCGAATGAGCGGATTGTTCCTGGCTCATGTATTGTACACCACCCACCTAAATACATACATTCTGCCTCCATGTCTGGAACACAAGGCATACCGACTGTACACACGGATCCTGGTCAATAGCAGTGTGCCAGACAGCCTGAACTGTTCTAAATCCTTCTCTGTGGTGGAGAGCATCCATTAACATTCAGCATTAAAGCACTTCGGGTGATTGTGTTAATGGGCCTTCACTCCTTCAGCACATTGATGACACTTAAGTTATCCAAGCGGCTAAAGAACACCGTTTTATAGAAGTGCGGCTCATCGTAGTTTGCGTGGCTCTAATGTGAAAGGATCTGAATTGTTTGACATTTCCCAGTGCGTCTCTGGAGCGTGGAGAACAGGGCGAGCTGAGCCTCACCAGGAACAGAACCTCCCCCTGAATCAGTGCTGCTCGTCGGGTTACGCTGACCACCTATCAGGACTGAAGCCAGGGAGGACCGAGCATCAGGAGATAGGTTGCAGTCCGCTTCAACCTGCAACACGTGCGTTGGATTTTCCCCTTGTCTCCATGACTACGTCCATCGATTTTTGTTTCCCTTACGAACAAACACAAACGGTGGCACAGCCATACTTGCATGACCGCCGTCCCCATAATTGCCAACACTTTGTTCATGTTTCCGAACACCAGATTGCGGGTCGGCTTTAGTTCTGGTTTTTGGGATCAGGACTGGGTTATTCTGGAGGGGAACCTTTTAGTGTGTGGTGCTGTTTCGACCAAATTGTTGCATTCCCCAAACATTGCGACCAAAACATTTGCATTTATATTCCGCTGTCGTTGGTTGTGTGGTCTGTCAAGTTTTCTACAATTGGAGATTCTTCTAGTGTGTGTGAGCATAACAAGTAGGGTAGGTACATACATTACAAGCTCGTCAGCGGCTCTCTAATACACTCATCGGTCAGAACTTGAATGTGGCCTAAAGGTTTCGGAAAACACACAGCTTTCATAAGGGAGGCTGACTTCCAATAATCACAAAGGTAGGATATTTGACCGTTGGTGAAAGTTCTGATGAAATCGCACACCAATTGGAAATGAATGATGGCTATGGATTTCTCAAATGAATCACTGACATAAAGCGTTCTCAGACTGAGTGATGTCTTTCATCCTGACGTCTATAATTAAATTTTGTCCCTTAGATATCACTGGGATATTCGGATGAAACGTACCCTAACCATTCGAATACCTAACTAACAAACAACCATTCAAATATTGGGTTTCAGCAGTCATAAGGGGCAGACAGTATAACACTTCTAGTGTTCATGCCTTCAGAACAAACAGAGGGAAACTTTTATAGACATGCATTACGAGAGCGAGAATTGAGACCTTAAATAAAATAAAGGTTCTATGACAATCATAAAGCAAGAGAGAGAGAACTAAAACTTTTTCCAATCCCCAAAAAACTTTCCTATCTCTGAGTGGATGTTATAACATCCACACACCTCACTCTCACTTCTCCTCACTAGCTGGCTGTCGCCTTGCGTGGTTGACTCATCGCTGTGTGAATGTGTGTATAACACACAAATAAATGGCTTTGGATTAAAGAGTCTGCTAAATGCCCTAAATGTAAATGTAATTACACCCACTGAAACTGCTCTTCATTCCCAGAATGTCCCATCCAGGACCTCTCCATCCATAGTAACAACCTTACCGTGCCTGCGAACCTGAGCCTGGGATAGCAGGAACCTGGGCCTGGCCTCGGTGGCCAGGCCCAGGTTCCTGCTATCCCAGGCCAGGCCCAGTGCCAACATCGCTGCAACCTGCCGGCTCCTGCGGTACAACATTACGGCCACGCCCTTCTGGCTGGTCTGCCTACATTATGTGTAATTTTCTGCTTTTTCTGTCCACGGTAACAAACATCCACGGTAACAAATGTCCATGGTTACAAACGTCCAAGGTAACAAACGCCCATGGTAACAAATGTCCAAGGTAACAAACGTCCAAGGTAACAAACGCCCATGGTAACAAACGTCCATGGTAACAAAAATCCACGGAAACAAGCGTCCATAGTAACAAAATAATAGCAAAAAGCAACATTTGGATTCATGTATATTTTTCAAAGCCTAAAATTCAAACTAGTAGTTCCAAAGTATTCGTCATCCATTACTGCTGCAGTCTAGACTCAAGAGTAATACTTTTGGATTCTCCCTCTTTCAAGCGGACCACTAAGAGACACACTTGGAGTGATTAGAGTGAAGTGGTGCAGAGACACATTAGAGTAGCTGGCCTTGTAGTGCCTGCAGCGTTCAGTAGTGGACTGGAGCTAAGGGCTTTCAGCACGGCGCCCCAGCTCCACAGGTGTCCCTGACTCTCCATGGACGGCCGTGAGGTTTACCAACAGACAGACCGCCGAAACCAGGAGCCAGCATGACTCTCGGCCCTCGGCCCTTAATGAGAACGAGATGAACCTCTTGCACGCACCATGAAGAACAAATCAGCCCGTTGCTGTCCGGGGGGGTGATGGCCACTCTCCTGAGAGGCCTCAAGATCTGAGTCATGGTCTGAATGAGGCCACGCCAATAAGGAGGGACGCACACAAAACACTAAATCAATACTAATAATCATAGCGTTGGCATCTGAAACATAATGCCCTTAGTGAAGGGGTTATTTGGTGTTATTATGGGGTACCAAATGGGGAATGTAAAGCTATTGAAATGGTAAATAAGCTCTATGAATAGTTCCCACAGGAACATTAAAGTGAGTGTGTAAATTGTTCTCCTGCTATTGAGCCTTTGTCTGCAGCAAGGTCTGGAAAAAAAACATGAATGACAGATAAAGTGTGTTTATGCCCATGCAACAGGGTGTAATATTCCTTTAGTTATAATTACACAAAATTGCCTTTTACAGTCTTATTACCTGAAGGTTAGCTTTCCAGCTGCCATATGTGCCCCTTTCTATTTGATTTTGTTCTTTGATTTAGCTCCACCTCCTTCTGTACTCCCGCCCACATTTCCTTGAACCCCATCAGTTTCCTGCCCCCCCCCCACCACCCTCCCCCCTTTTGTTCTGATTCTCTTGGGAACAGGTGGGTGCATTTATTTCCCCCCATTTTGTGATCAAATCTTTAACCATTTTATAGTTTACCATTCTTTATATTAATTATTTTGACTATAAATTGTTTAATGGAAGTGTCATGTAAATATCAATGCATAGATTCAGTGTTTTGGAGAACGTTAGTTTTTATTACGATATGCTAGCATGCACCTGACCTTCGTGTAATCATGCTAGCACCCCTCCCCGTCTGTGTGCTTTGTATAGGAGTTGGAGTATTGTTTAAGGGCACTTTCTGAAAGGAAGCTGTTGTTTTATATTTATCTTCAGGTATGTCTTTTATTTCAAACATTTTTGTGATAAAGTTGTATGTACGGCCCTTTTGTTCAGATTATCTTGGGAAGAGGAGTTGGAGGATTTTTTAAGGGGCACTTTCTGAAAGGAAGCTGTTGTTTTATATTTATCTTCAGAGCGGCAAACCATAAATGGACGTCGGATTTCCCGAGTCCGGACTGAGATCCTGGGTCACGTCTTTGCTCAAGAAAAATACACAACGCAGATTCAGCCGGTCACACCTAGAAGTCTTCACAGTGTTTTGAGAACATTTCGGCCTCATTCATCCCAGGCTGCAGAATAACTCTTGCGCCTCCAAATGGGGATAATGAAGTTCTTTCATCGCTGGACCCAAACACTGGCCTTCTGCCATCTTTATTTTGTTCCGTAGTGCGGCGTGAATCATGATCAATGGACTCTGGATGAATAAGCCTAAAACCTTTGGCTTTGGATTGATAAGGCATCAGTGTATTCTGGTGAATAGCACACACTCTTCCCAGAAAACAGTGCTGAGCTTAGGAGTGATATGACGCCAGTTCAGTTGAGGGAAGGTAAAGGGCTGTTCAGGGGTGTTCACATGCTGAATCCAACGCATGGGGAATGGAACTGTTGGGGCAGATTTGCCAGCATGCACACCTATTTATTTCTTATTTGCCACATGCAAATGAGTACAAGTCAAATCACATGCTCTATCACCGAGTGATGGGTTTTCTTTTTATCCATGTTTCTTCAAAAGACATTGCATTCACACTATGAATGTATTTCCTTCCTCTGATCACTCTCCAGCTGGTGGGTTAAGATAAGAGCATTACAAATACAAATGTTTGAAGCCTAAAGAATGATATCTATTGTTGAGGAAGCTCAAGGACATGGTTCTGCGTCTGTTTCGACCATAAATCTCAGGCCTTGGGTATTATTCACAGCTTCTTTGACGTTTCAAGCAGCGATAGGGTGGAAAACAAGGAGCATTGAAAAGCAACAACATCAGAGATCAAAAGTTTGGTGAATGAAACACTTCCATAGAATATTATATCATGTGTTTGTGGTTAATAGAGTTCCGGTTGATGACTTTGTTGGGGACAGGAAAACGTGGGCGCCGCCATTTTGGCAGTATTTGGTAGACTGGCAGATTATTGTGGACTGTTGGGGTGGACATGGTCGATAACTGCACCAGGTTGCACAAATAAACGAGGCAAAAACAAATGTATGTCGTTTTACCGCATTCCTAAAGATGCGGAGAGGCGAGCTAAGTGGATCAGCACCATTAAAAGAGCCAGGAGCAAGCAAAACAAGACAGAAAGATGGGGCCCCCCGGCTGTTGGATTCCGCTTGTGCAGCGATCACTTCATATCAGGTAAGTTACTAAATACAAAGCTTTGCAGGCTATAAGTATCTTCATTATTTAATAGGCTATAATTGTGCTTTCTGAACAGTTTAATTCTATATAGCTAGTTGAATTATAGCATGCAATTCGTGGGGCTAACAATGTCATTATAGCTGCTAAGCTAGCAAGTGCTAACGTAGTAAACAAACCCAAGTTCGACACTGAAATGTTTCTATTTATTTTGTAGGGAGAAAGGTGATACGGACTTTGTTCCATCTATTTTCAACAACGTTCCATCCCCAGAGAAGAGGAAAAGAAAAATGAGACTGGAGGTTTTCAACAGGCGACAGAAAGCAAAGCTACAGAAGATAGAGCAGACAAAGCTATCTGCGAAAGCCATCCCTCCCAGGTGAATATTTGAGTTCCTTAACCTGTTCAACCCCACTTCCATGGACTTGGTAAAATTATAAACCAAAAAGTTTTTGTACAATTCATTGTAGGTTTATTAACACCCAATGAGCTAAAAACACAACATTTCTATAGAGTTCTATAGAGCTATGCTTGTTGTAGATAGAGCAGCTATATCGGCGACCTGTACTTGCATGGAGGGATTAAGTAGCCTAACCTAAATCTCTTATGTGAAAGAGTCTGTTTCGCATTAGCTATATAATTGTTATATTATCAATGGGATTGAGGATCGGTCAAAGGCCTACTATAGCTCTTTAACCCTAGCAAATCACAGAATCAATCCTCCCAGTTCCCCAATTACCGATCAGGTGGACATGACCGTCACTTCACATCCAGACAGACAACACTTAATTTAATGCACTCCGAAAAACCAGGAGGATAGTTGGTACTGCCTTCTATTGGTATTTTGTTTACCTCCTGCTAATGCTGTGACACATTACTGACGCATTGCTGACGTGGATTGAAAAAGGGGCCTTTAGGACCGTGTCCAGCAAACTTTGAGTTTTGTGACGTGTAGTTATCATCAGTAGGAGCTGCAGTCGGACGAAGGCTGGTGACAGAAACATAGCTGGTGGCCTCACAGCGTGATAAAGGAACTGCATTTATACCTTTCCTGACCAGCGGCCCCTCAAAGCGCTTTAAAATATTGCTGTGAAATATCGCTGTTATACACTTATACACAATCTGTAAACTCTTTTTCCATCCTCACCTAAACAGCAACAGCCCTAGAGGAAGGGAGGAACACTGGAGAGCAGCAGGACTTAAAAGTGAACATGGTTTGGATTCCTGCCCGCTCCCCCATAGGCTAAAACTGGGATGGTTTAGTCAATGGGATCTGAGATGTCCTGATTACCAAAAACAAACCATAGGAGGGGTGAGGTATGATTGGAATGAATTCACACACACTGCCATCATCAGCTTTGTGTAACTTGCCAGAGGAACATGACGTTGATGAAGAACTTTCCGAGGCCTACCTTATTGAAAAGGTGAATTACTAAGTGCGAAAAGGTTTTTAATTAAATCGGAGATGACTAATTCCTGCTGCAGCCTAAGGTACTAATTATCTTTCAGACTCAGATACAAGGCGGACAAAGTGGCGTTCTGAATGAAGACAGGATGCAGCGGAGGACTGAAAGGACTGAAGACCTCATGTCAGGACGGAAGGACGACAATCCATCACAAAAGGAGCGAGATTCCCCAAGATTCTACTGGTGAGGTGCCATCTCTAAATGAACCACTTCCAAACAAATCAACTTTTCACGATACCACCTTGTGAACGTTCAGGTCAGCATTGGCCTTCAATGGAACAGAAGTCACTGTACTATAATGAAGGCTAATGCAATATCTCGTCATGAGTATAATACATGTTTCAAATCCAAGAGTGGCTGGTCTCTGTGGAGACAGAGAGCTCCCTCCCTGTCTGATGACAAGCCCCTCTCAATAAAGGGACTTTAGAAGTGTTTGTCTGATTACATTACAAATGTCAAGCACATGTACACACTCTCACCATTGGGAGTGGGTTTAGATGCCCGCATCCAATCGAGGTTAACCTTCTGGGACACTTAAAGCATTGTGTCATGTACGTATGTGTTTGGATGTGTTGAGCCCCGTCTGGCCAGATGTCGATGTTAGTCTAACGCCACGGTGTTTGGTGCCTTTAACATCCAACATCACTCATAGCAGTGCTCCTACACAACGATAATGACATGGTTCGTAGCCATGTGATTACACCCCTCCATCTTTCAACAGTTCCCCAAAAGTCCAAAGTGTTTTCTAACTGTTCCTTTTTGTCCATTGTGGACGACTGTACAAACCAGGCGGTGCCACAGGGTGGTTCCGTAGAAGAGGTCCCGCTCCCTACGTAGATTTAAAGGGCTCACTCTAAAGTAATGCAAACACGACCGTCCTTTTCATGGGATAATACTCTAATTAACATCTACTTATGAATATTATATTCCAAAGCTTTCTACTTCTTGCTTCCTCTAAATTCAACACACATTCTTCACCTCAGTCTTGTTTTGTATGCAATTGTTTGTCACGATTGTTTGCAACACACGGAAGTAAATCCAAAAATTGAAATCTAAGAGTGGAGCGACGGTGTCAACAGCAGGGCGCGTACGGAGCTGGTCTGAGGTCAGGTTCCAGCGGTAAACACAGACGGACCCGCCGGGACTTGGACTGCGAGCGTGTCTTTGGCGTCAGGCTGAAGGACGCTGTGTGACGTCAACCCGGGTGACTCACATGGGGGGCGGTGGCGGTGGGGGGCGAGGGGGTCGTGCTGCTGGCCCAGTACATGAGGTTCAGGGTCCCGTGACTCACATGAGGGCCAGGCCCAGGTAGGTGACGCTGCTGCCCCAGTACATGGGGTTCTCCGTCAGGCTGAAGGGGAACCCGGTCACCGGCTCATCCATCAGAATCCCAAAGTAGTCGCCTGGAGGAGGAAGGGCACGCACACCGCACGAACAAACGCACACACAAACACAGATAGACACACAGATGGACACACACACACAACACACACACACACACACACACACAAAAATATATAAATATATGTGTAAACAATATGGGGTCATGAAATAATTTGTTGAATTGCATAGTTGCAAATCAAGGTGAACCAGCAGCGGCGAACTCTCTAGTAAACAAAAAGTAGGACACAGCAGCATGTATGGCCCGGTTACTTACCCTCACACCCCCAAACACACTGCTGCACTCTACAAACACAGGGTCATGCACACACATAGGCCTACGCACACACATGCACCTAACCTAAACACACGTAAACAAAAACACACACACACACACACACACACACACACACACACACACACACACACACACACACACACACACACACACACACACACACACACACACACACACACACACACACACACACAAACAGAGAGACACACACAGTTCCATGAGGAAGAAATGAGCTGTTGAATAAGCCATGTTTAGCTGCTGGCCTCCTCTGGCTGTGTGTTAAATCGGAGTTACAGAAGGCCTTCATTATGCATGCTGCTCATTCGCCTCGACTCTGAAGCAGAATAAAAAGATATTAGGTGAACCAATGGGCCCCTGAGGATGAACGTGGGGGGGGGAGGGTTGGGCGGATCAACAGGGGGACAACAGCCTTCAATAAAGGCATCATTGTTGTGGTTCGCCTCCGAAGCCCCAAAGCCGCGCACAAAGTTTGACTCGTACCTGCGTGGCCGAAATATTGCAATAATTACTCCGTCCCACAACGACAGGTTTTGAGAGCACTGAGCAGTCAGGGTTACAGGGGATAATTGGCATGCAAGCAACGTTTCTTTAAAGAGTTGGCGTAATCAGATGCTTCA
This sequence comes from Melanogrammus aeglefinus, assembly GCA_900291075.1. Lineage (NCBI taxonomy): Eukaryota > Metazoa > Chordata > Actinopteri > Gadiformes > Gadidae > Melanogrammus > Melanogrammus aeglefinus. The sequence goes on along the minus strand of OLKM01002782.1, from coordinate 37,040 downwards.
TCAAAAACCCAAACACGACCATAATATCTGTACAATACTTTTATATTATAACATTAATAATATATAATATTATATATATTATTATATATGTATATATTTATATATGTATGTATATATGTATATATATGTATATAATGACAGGAAGGGCCTGACCCCCTTTCTAGTTAAGCACTCCTTTATTTTTCTCTCTACAACTTGTACTTTTTACCTGCAGCAAAACTGCTTAATTACATTTGTGATGAACATCATGAACCCATCTTGAATACAGCATGAACTCTGAGCTCTGTCACAGCAGAATGCTTACGTATTCTGCAAATTACAATTCACCTAAAAATAAATCTCTCCTCTATGCAAACTCTGCACATGATTAATGATGTATGGAACATCAGGCTGGCTTAACTACACACCTGCCCGTGGAAAACACACACAAACACACAGACCCACTCCGACGGGTTTGACGAAAGGTTAACACCCAATTTAATTAGATTGCAGAGTTTTATTTGTCTTCCTTTGATATTTACTTGCATCAGCAGGTCACGATGGCACAATTAGCTCAGCCAACGGAGACGGAAACTTGTGTGTGCACACAGACACGGACTCCAACACACGCGCACACACACACACACACACACACACACACACACACACACACACACACACACACACACACACACACACACACACACACACACACACACACAGACAGACAGACAGACAGACAGCACACACCTAAATAAAGAAAGCAGCTCTACACAGGCTTGTAGAATGATTGTCTTGTGAATTATCTGTGTGTGTGTGTGTGTGTGTGTGTGTGTGTGTGTGTGTGTGTGTGTGTGGTGTGTGTGTGTGTTGTGTGTGTGTGTGTGTGTGTGTGTGTGTGTGTGTGTGTGTGTGTGTGTGTGTGTGTGGATGATGACCTGTGATGTTTCCAATCAGGTGCTTCTCAGTGAAGGTTAATGCAACCTCACTTAGTGAAGGGTGACAGGGCGGGGGCAGGAAAGCTTGGAATCCTAAATCAACAAGCATAGATGAATAACCACTACAACAGGGGGGGGGAGTAGCTCAGGCAGGTTAGCTGGTAACCACAAGGTTGCTAGTTCGATCCACTCCTCCTCCCGAGTGTGGAGGCTTGGCTGAGCAAGCCTAAAGACCCCGTCCACACAGAGACGATCCTTTGGTGAGACCGCACAAGTCTTGTGCGTTTCGGCCGACCGTCTAGACGGAGCTGGGGAACCCGGTGCCCGAAACCGCACATTTCTGAAACCACCCTCGGAGGTGGTTTCAAATCTATCCGGACCTATGCGGTTCTCTGTAAGGATTCGTGTGGACGCCTGAAACGCAAACGAGGACGTCCTTAGCCCCCCACCAGCTGGGGGACATCAGAGTTGCAGAATTTTTTATTGATTATTTTATTGGTATTCTTTTTGTAGCTTTAAATAAAGCCCCTTGATGAATTGAATTACTAACTGTATGTTAAAAAGTACTTCTGCTCAATTGTAAAGGTTGAATGTCCTCGTGACTGAATGTTTGTATACAGCGCGCAGGCTTGATGCGCTCCACTGTTCTCTGTGAAGAACCAGCGCCTTGAATATTTACTCCAGCGTTTCTAGAGCTCGATGCGGTTTCACAATGACTCTGTCTTTACGGAGATATTCCTGAACCGCATAAAACGAAACCGGATCGTTTTCGCCCGTTTCGGCTCCGTGTGGACGGGGCCTAAGCCTAACCCTAACTGCTCCTAACGCGCTGTCTGTCTCCTTGTATGGTTGACTCCACTGTGGTGAATGTGTGCATGAATGGGGTGAATGTCAGGAAATATTGTGAAGCACTTTGGATAAAATCGCTCTATAAATGCAGTCTGTTAAGAACGGGAGAGTTTGGAAGAGTACTCCGTGATGAGGACTGGACCCGCTCGGTGGCAGGAATCATTGGTTCATGACGATGTTATTTATGTTTAGCTGAATATGCTACAGGAATAGGTATGTAAAATGTATCACGCACGAATTGGCTTAATTTAATTAACTCAATGGCTTAAATCGATTGCACAGCGTCGGATATGTGAATGAAGGGTTGTGTTTGTGCGTGTGCGTGCTCTGACTGGACTTGTGTCAGGATGCTCTGGTGTGTGTGGCTGTGTGTGCGTGTCCGTGTGCGTGCATTAATGTCCTGGGTTATGTACAGTATGTGGATGATTTTTAACGCATGCGTGTGTTTGTGTATGTTTGCTTGCGAGCGTGCATGTGTGTGCGCGGTGTGTGTGTGTGTGTGTGTGTGTGTGTGTGTGTGTGTGTGTGCATACATGTGTATGTGTTTGTGCCATTTGTGTGTGCGCGTGAGTGCGTGCGTGCGTGCGTGACCCACCGAGGAAGGTTCCGGTGAAGCCCAGGCTGAGGAAGCTGGTGAGCACCAGGAGGCCGCCGGCCGCCATGAGGGCCACCCCCGCGTAGAACACCTCCACCCGGTCCAGGAGCTCCCAGCGGGGCTGGGCCTTCATCACCACCGCCATGCTGCACACACACACACACACACGCACACACACACACACACACACACGCACACACACACACACACACACACACACACACACACACACACACACACACACACACACACACACACACAGACACACACACACACACACACACACACACACACACACAGGCACACACACACACCACACGCACACACACACACACACACACACACACACACACACACACACAGGCACGCACACACAAAGATACAAACACACACACACGCACACACACAAAGACGCACGCGTGCACACACACATACACACACACAGACACACACACACACACACACACACACGCACACACACACACACAGATTAACATTAACCCTAAAGCCAATACATATTACCATGTTTTCAGTCAGAGGCAGAATGACTCCATGAGTGTCAACACTCTTTATTTACAAGGAATTGTCATGTAAGACACCAATTCAAAGAGCTTAACACAGTAAATGACATAACATAATCTACAGAAGGATTTCAGACATGAAAATCAAATCCTTGATCTTCATAATGGAGACATTTTGTATGCTGCCTTCTTGGCCAGGACTCTCTTGAAAAAGAGATTTTGAATCTCAATGAGAATATTCCTGGAAAAATAAAGGTTAATAAAATAAATAATATACATAGATACATTTTCTGAGTAAAGGGGAGAAGAAGGGAAATGAGGAGGAGTAAAAATAGGGATCTTTGAGGGAGAAGAAGTGAAATGTAATAATTTTAGAAAACGAGGGGTACAAAGAGTTATTAGAGTAGAGTTTCATAAGTCACTAAAATTATTCAAGGAGAGAGAGACCCATAAAAGAGATTTAGTTAGATTAGTTTAAATGTAATACATAATAACCCCCTGGAGTTCTTGTTCATAAGATAAATTAAATTATGAAACATATTATCCTCATTATACTTTAGAATTATAATGTCACTCGAGCTGTTGATTGAAATAATGAACGTGTTAATCAGCAATTTGTATGGACTGCTTTACAAACGGGCAAAGTGCAGCTCAGCTAATTAGCGGCCAAGTTGCTAATTGCCTGCTAGTTCTCCCTGGGCAGACCTTTGGTCTGGAAGACACTACAACTTTAAATCTGTTCTGTTGCTCGCGTGTCTATTGAGCTCCACATCATGTTACCAGGGACGGAGGGTGTAACAAAGCACAAGGCCGACACTCTAGTGGGTGCCGCGAGTTTAGATGCCCAAACCTCGACCTTTTCCTCCATTATGTGTCTCAACCAAACACGGAACGGAAGTTGTGGAGAAAAAATAAACATATTCCCAAACAGATGAACAGATGGGGGCTCCAGTAGGGGCATAATGTTTTGCTCAAGGATGAGAACACGAAAGGCCTTGAGAACGCGGAGCATCACGCCCCGCTGGGGGCTGGGGGTCGGACTGAATGTGTAAGACACCTTCCATACCTGTTGCTTGGCAACCGCGATAAGCTCAGCACCACCGATTAATTGTAAAGATTACCTCACAAAGTTTGCCAAACGGCAGGAAGCAGTTTGACTGTCACTAGTCCAATGTTTGCTTCTGCTATTCTGTATCTTCACATCGGCACGGGGGGGGGGGGGGGGAACTGTCAGAATTTATAATGTTGTTACGTCGGCTCCCCCCACCCGCCTACCACTGATGTCACGGCCAACACAACAAAACCAACATGGGTGGGGTCAAGAGATTGGCATTTTACCATTATTATTGTTTTCTTTCACCTACATTCGTCACACTTTGGAAAAGCACAACACACACACACACACACACACACACACACACACACACACACACACACACACACACACACACACACACACACACACACACACACACACACACACACACACACACACACACACACACACACTCTTCTGGGGGGTGGGCAGAACAATGGATTTGGTTCAGTAGGACAGTGTGTCAGGATACCTGTGTTGAATTCAAAGGAGTCAAAGTTCAGTATGGTGGCCCTGCAGGGACACTACCGCTGTGAATTGAATGAGCAATAAAAGGGGACAACGGTACCTTGGGCTGGTGTGACAAAGCTCAGAACGCTTTTGCTGTCAAAAAAATGGACTTCTTTTGATGTGTTTTTCCCCTCCTGCCTCAATGTGAAAGATGTCTTTTAAGTACGGCTCATAGAAAACCTCCCTGGTGTCTGAACACAAACGCATCCCTGACCGATGGATTTCTAACCCCTCCCTGCTCTTGGCTACTTTGGGAAGAACCCTGCTCATTGACAAAATAGTGGTAACGAGTGTCGTGGCTAGGGCGTCCCACAGTCAAAAGGAACTGGGTTCGAGGCCCAATGACACATGAACAGACGTTCTGATTGTGTATTTAAAACATTCACATTCAGCATTGAACACGGTGTTGTGTTTTTCTGGAGGTCAACACATTGTTGTCTTATCTACGAATCAGAATGTCCCACTCGCAGATATCAAGTACAGAAATCAACCATTTAAATACTGAAAATATTGACAATACACCTGTGATGAAACTAAGCGAATTGTCTTAAAGAACATGACCTGATATTCAGTTCAGAAGGAAAGTGGTCATTTGAGATCAGACGCAAAACGGTCAAAAATCAATCAATGTTGAAATGAATGTTGCTTTTTTGCTAAATGATAAAAGTGAACCCTACCGCTCCAAGATTGAAATGGTTTTAATGAGGAGCACAAGGCTTTTCAAACGTTTGGGTTCCGATCAATGGCTTCTGGTGGGCGGCTCTGATTGGTGGGTCAGGGCTACACACCTGGACAGGTCAGAGGGTCTGAGGCCCCGTCCACACGAACCCGGTTTTTTTGAAACCGTGTGTTTCTCTACACGGTTTCGCCGTTCGTCCACACGTAACCGCAGTTGTCGGCTCCTGAAACCGGAGTTTTTTGAAACCGGAGTCCAGGGTGAACTTTTCGAAAACTTTCAGCAGTCACGTGTGGACGGGGAAAACCGCAGTTTTTTTGGTTTCCTTTGTCGACATTGTTTGACGTCCACACTGTGCGACCGGTAAACAGTATTAAGTAGTATCCATGGAGACCAACGTATCACTTGACTATCATCCAGATCATCAGATTATCATCTTGGACTGACAACGACTCCCAATCCACATTTTCTTGGAATTCTTCTTATTTTTAAATTCATGAGTAACAGTGAGAATTAACTCAACTTCGCTGTCCGTCCACACGAAGGAATCTGTCCGGCCTCGGTTCGCCATTGTTGTTTTTCCGGTATGAATTTTTCCAGCCTTGTGATTGGCTAAATGGCCTTCCTGTTTGGAGTGCTATCGCCACCTACTGCTTTGGAATGCACGTTTGAGGCGGATTTGCGGTCTCGTGTGGACGGAGTTATTTTTTATGAAACCGGTGGTGTGGACGCAAAAAATTTTTTAACCGCGGTTCATAAAAGTTCGGTTTCAAAAATACCCGGGTTCGTGTGGACAGGGCCTGAGAGTCCAGCTGTTTAGGATGCAGCTCTTACGTTATCCAGCGAGACAGGCTGCAACGGCTGCTAAGATTAGGAAGTGCTCTCAGTGCTCACACACAACCTCCAACACACTCACAAAAACACACCACTCAAACACACACGCACACAGCGGAGATGTGTCTGTATAGGTTAGTCATCGCAGCACTTTCCAAGCGCCTCACAAGATTGACCTACATTGGTTATAGAACGACGGCTCGGACCAACAGCAGCAGCATCAGAGGCCACAAAACATAACAAGGGTGTATGTGTGGGACTCATTAAGCCCTAAACACTCACACACACACACACACACACACACACACACACACACACACACACACACACACACACACACACACACACACACACACAACACACATTTTACACACACACACACACACACACACACACACACACACACACACACACACACAATAACATTGTTACTACACTCATACACTTTATGTTAATGTACACAGAGGCTTTCATTAACACACACACACACACACACACACACACACACACACACACACACATCTTTATGACATGCTGTGGAAGAACACGGCCTGTGTGTGTGTGTGTGTGTGTGTGTGTGTGTGTGTGTGTGTGTGTGTGTGTGTGTGTGTGTGTGTGTGTGTGTGTGTGTGTGTGTGTGTGTGTGTGTGTGTGTGTATGCGTGCGTGCGTGCGTGCGTGCGTGCGTGCGTGCGTGCGTGCGTGCGTGCGTGCGTGCTGTGTGTGTGGCAGGTACGTAAACACATATGAGGAAGGCTGTGGGGTTGGGAGCGGGGGGGTTGGGGGGGGGGCAGGGCGTGTGTCACCCTAACCAGAGCTCATTTTGTCCCCGGGCCACGTGCGGGAGCAGTTAGGAGCCTTCCTCCACCCGTCTCAGTATAGCACCGCTTCCTAGTGTTTACATTTCATAACCGTGTTACCGGGAGAGTCGTGGCAGATCACATAACAACAGGTACACATAACACGCAGCATGAAGACCGCGGAACACGTGGCACTCGGAAACTCCAGAAACCCAGACAGCGTCCGGTGATTCTCCTTTTCCTTTTCCGTTTAGTTTTAGACTACCTTTCGTTTTATATGACCTTTGGTTTTCCTCTGACCTCCTTCTGGACGAAGGAGTTGTTGCATCAATAAGTCCTGAGTAAAAAACGTTTTACAATTCCACGTGTCAAGCCTCACTGTCTCTGCAGAGGAGGAGGAGGGGGAGGTGGATGAAGGGGAGGTGGAGAAGGAGTTGGAGGAGGAGGTTGAGGAGGAGGAGGTGGATGAAGAGGAGGTGGGGAAGGAGTTGGAGGAGGAGGATGAAGAGGAGGAGGAGGATGAAGAGAAGGTGAAGGAGGATGAGGAGGTGGAGGAGATGGATGGGGAGGTCGAGGGGATGAGGAGGAGGAGCAGGATGACGAGGAGGTTCAGAGAGGTGCAGAAGGATGCAGAAAGACAGGAGGCGAAGTCTATACTGGAAGCAGATCACTGCCGTGGTGTTTTAGAAGGTTCACAGCTATTGAATTCTGTATATAGAAATGTGAAAACCTTTGTGAACAAGGTGACCTGAATGAACCATTCTGAATCCTCCTGGCCCAGTTTAGGCCTGGTTAATTCTCAATGTAGAAATGCTCATTCCATATGCTGATTTAATTTGCTTGTGCGAGTCATACAGCTTCACACACACACACACACACACACACACACACACACACACACACACACACACACACACACACACACACACACACACACAAACATGAATCGTACAATTTTTCAGAAAAGCATCACAAGCCAGTAGTAGAAAAAACCTCTGGTTTATTCATTTCCTGGGGAGGGAGGGGGGGCAAGGGAGGGGTCGGGAAGGGAGGGAGGGGAGGAGAGGGAGGAGGGGAGGGGAGGGGTGGCATGGGAGGGGAGGGCGGGGAGGGGTGGGCGCTGCAGGAGGGGTGGGAGGGGAGGGTAACTGAGCCCGCCCATGTGACGGCCCGACTTCACAAACTGAAAACCTTGTCAAAACTTTAATTTGCTACTATTAAGTCACCATTTATGCAAAACTAACCATAGTCAGCTTTAATGCAAAGCAAAACTACCCTACCCTATCCTACCCTATCCTACCCGGCCCCTTTCATTGTTAAATGATTTGAAATCTTAAGGTAGCATCATGTATGTGGTCCTTAAACACAATCAACCCATCACACACACACACACACACACACGCACGCACGCACGCACGCACGCACGCACGCACGCACGCACGCACGCACGCACGCACGCACGCACGCACGCACACACTCAAAGACACACACACACAAGCACACACACACACGCACGCACGCACGCACGCACGCACGCACACACACACACAGCAGAGACAGCAACCGCAAACGCCATAGCAACAGGCTCCCACGCGTTTATCAGCATCGTCTGCGGTGAAGTCAAATCACTGAGCTGCAGCGTTCAACCAATGAAAGAAGACCAGCCTGGAGGAACAGAACAGGATGTGACAGAATGCTGTAGAATAGAGGGGGATATGATCGAAAAAGATTGAAAAGAGCAGAACACAAAGGAGCCCAATCAAATGGAATAGCATAGGTTACAATATGATAGGATGGAATAATCAGAACTAATGAACTTATAATATATAATAGAGTAACATCATTATGCAGTATGGTTCTATCCACGGCGTCTGACAGCTAATTCAGACCCCAGGCACTAAGGAACATGGAGGAGGGGGCAGTGTTTCCCCCAGCACTGTAAGGTTAACAACAACAGGGCCCAACCTTGACTACCAATGTGTTAGAAAAAAACAATAAAAAATAATTATTATTATTTTATTATTGTGCAGTATGATTTATGAAAGTACAAAACGTACTTTCCTAAATAAAGATAAATAATGCATTGGTAATACTGCTCACCACACTAGTGGTGCCATAAAGCTTTTTGAATGGAATTGAAACGGCGGAAACTGGTGGTTGTATATCTTATTCAAACTGAAGACTGCAGGGCCACGAGATAACCCCCCCCCCCCCCCCACCAGCCCCCCCTTAACATTCATATATTATCTTATATGAATGGTACACACACCACGTCCAAAACAGGGTTAAAGACCTAAAATAGCGTCCAAAGAACAGTGGTTGCCAGACAACAGGATATGAGAGCACAGCGAAGTGGGTACAGCACCACCCCACTGGCTCTGTGTTTGGTGTTGTTCTGTAACTTGGTGATTTATGTAAGCATGAATGTGTGTGTGTGTGTGTGTGTGTGTGTGTGTGTGTGTGTGTGTGTGTGTGTGTGTGTGTGTGTGTGTGTGTGTGTGTGTGTGTGTGTGTGTGTGTGTGTGTGTGTGTGTGTGTGTGTGTGTATGTGTGTAGGTGGTGCACTGCTTGTCCATTTTAAAGTGTTTTTTTGTTAAGGCAAGAGTGTGTCTGTGTCTTTCAGTGTGAGTGTGGGGTGTGTGTGTGTGTGTGTGTGTGTGTGTGTGTGTGTGTGTGTGTGTGTGTGTGTGTGTGTGTGTGTGTGTGTGTGTGTGTGTGTGTGTGTGTGTGTGTGTGTGTTGTGTGGGCAGGGCATTATGTGTGTGTTTCTGAAGGTTGGAGGAGGAGATGGATAAAGAGGAGTTGGAGGAGGAGGTGGAGGAGGATGAAGGAGGAGTAGCTGGAAGACAATTAGGAGGAGGAGGAGGAGGAAGGGAGGGGAGGAGGAGAGAGGCAGGAGGAGGAGGAGCAGATGCCGGAAGTGGGATGCAGAAAGGCGAGAGGAGAAAGAGAAAATAAAAGGAAACGAGGATGGCGCAGAAAAACAAGACACTAAAACACTGCAGGGGGGTGAGGAGGGGGAGGCAAAGGGAGGGTGCGAGGGGGAGAAAATGTGAATTCATAAGAAAGTAAAAAGATATCGAAAAATGAGAGGGATAAAGAGACAGAAAATAAAAACTACACAGCCTTATGGGCTGGAATAAACACAGAATGAGAAAGCGTTTTCAGCAAACAACATGACAATTCAGGAATTAAAATCTAGAGAGAATGAGAGCTAGAGAAAGATAAAGACAGAGGGACATTCAGAGACAGAGATAAAACAATCTCTCTCTCTCTCTAGAGAGAGAGAGAGAGAGAGAGAGAGAGAGAGAGAGAGAGAGAGAGAGAGAGAGAGAGAGAGAGAGAGAGAGAGAGAGAGAGAGAGAGAGAGAGAGAGAGAGGGAGAGAGAGAGAGCGAGAGTGGGAGATGGACCACCTGTGGCTCCGGTAGACGTTGAGCAGGATGATGAGGACGCCCAGACAGTAGCAGGCCAGCGAGGGGCTGCGGAACAGACGGCTCAGGCCCCGGGTGCGATGCTCCCAGCGGGCCACCTGGCCGGGCGAGAGACAGCCACACGCAGGGGGAGGGAGAGAGAGAGAGAGAGAGAGAGAGAGAGAGAGAGAGAGAGAGAGAGAGAGAGAGAGAGAGAGAGAGAGAGAGAGAGAGAGAGACAGCGAGAGTGGGAGAGAGAGAGAGAGAGAGAGAGAGAGAGAGAGAGAGAGAGAGAGAGAGAGAGAGAGAGAGAGAGAGAGAGAGAGAGACAGCGAGAGTGGGAGAGAGAGAGAGAGAGACATAGGGACACAGAGAGGGAGAGCGTTACCTTTATAGGTCAATGAGTAATACATTGATTGTAAAGTCAGCTAATTCTTGCTTTTTTTTTGCGCGCGCACATAAGAACCATGGCGAGATGGGGAGGAACAACAACAGGAACAGTCTGGTTTTGACTCTGTGATTGCATGAGAAGATGTTATTTTTGGTCCATCTCTCAAGAACGTGGTCTCTGGGACACCAGACGTCATTTGAGTAAGGGGAAGGCCAGTCTTCTGGATAAAGCGGTCGAATCCCAACTGAAATACTTTTGTCTTTAATTCAGATCCAATGCTTTAAACTCTTTTTTTAATCAACCTTCCGAGCTTTCGATAATGAATGTATGATTATACCCAGCTTCAGCCACTGTGGGTAAAAGCCTCTGCCGAATGATTAGAAGTAATTGCGAATGTAAGTGGTTTGAAATAGTATGGAAATTGTAGACAGACATGGAACGCCTGCCATTATTCCAGCCTTTCCTCTTCTTGGATGTTTCTGTGTCATCATGTTTCATGCATTAAAGAGCCCCTCTAGGGAAAGCTACCACTTTACATGGTTAATTAGTCCAGCTCTTCTTACTTTTTAAATACAAGTCGGTTCTCGTTATTTCGACCGTCGTCGGCTTCGAAGAAGATAGACATCAGGAAGGGCATATTTAACACAGGTCGGTGAAATCACAAATGCACAGTCAAAGACATATTTCTCACATCTACAGATGCGCGCGCGCACACACACACACACACACACACACACACACACACACACACACACACACACACACACACACACACACACACACACACACACACACACACACACACTCAACCCTACTCACCAGAAACACCCACACCCACAGGCACAAAGCAGCCAAGTCATGTATAAATGCATGCAGCACTGCTGTCCCCTGAATATGTTGAGGAACAGGAACATGGTGAGATGACATGCAGGGCCAGGGCATGTAAGAGCTGTTAGAGCACAGCAGCACCCCTCACTGATGAGGAACCCTTCACACAAAACCCCCCTGGGACCAGCTGTCTCCCGAACACATTGTACCAAACACAGTAGAAACGCCAGTCGTATTCAATTCTATCCATGGGACGCTGTGACCATGGGGCTGTTTGTGAGGAGGAGGAGGGAAGAGGAGGAGAGGAGGGAGGGGAGAAGAGAGGAGGAGGGAGAGAGAGAGAGGAAGAGGAAGAGAGAAGGGAGAGAGAGAGAGAGAGAGAGAGAAGAGAGAGAGAGAAGAGAGGGAGAGAGAGAAGAGAGAGAGGAGAGAGAGAGAGAGAGAGAGAGAGAGAGAGAGAGAGGGGAAGAAGCGAGAAAGAGCAATGATCTTGCTATAAAAAAGTGTACAGACGGAGCAGATGATTGCGATTGTAGCTGGGAGCACTTAAAACCATGAACTCTGATTAATTGAGAACATTTGTTTTAGTTGTTTATGTATGGTGGCAATCATAGAGAAATAGCACTTAGATGTGTATCCAAAACGTAATCATCATCGCTATCGGTATCATTATCGCTGTGTGTCACTGCACGAGTACTTTACAATTAACAATTAAACAGACAAGGTTTGCCAGGGAATGGAGCATAAAGCAAACAGGTTGTGCGGCCATTGCAGGGCCTCTGAGCCTCGTTGTTTTCTGAGAGCTACAGAGGCCCCATTGCCTGATTATATCCAGTCACGATATTTCCAAACTTCTAACTGATTGTGTTTTTCAGGGACACACGCGTGTTTAAAGGGACATTGTGTCGAACGATCAGGAAGATAATTGTGCGTGAGTGTGTGTTCACGTGCTCCCATGTTTGCATTAACAGATGATGTAAGGCCCATCTTGAATGATAAGTGGGACTGGACTGCATTTCCCTCGAGGGGAGTGTGATGTACGATTTTGAATGCATGCTTTAATTGCACACAGCCTTCTCGTTAGTGCCTTAAGGCCCCGTTTACACGAGGATGCATGCGGGTAAAAACGACAAAATATTTTATTGGGAATGCCTTTTGTGTAGACGTACTGCGTTTGAGGGCTAAAAACGCAACATCTGAACCATATTCTCTGATTAACTTGTACTTCTTGACATTTGTTTTTCCCCTGCGAATTATGAAATGAAAAACTAATTCCTCAACAATGGACAAACATCCGCAGTGAAATGATCGAGCAAACAAGAGTTAAAGTCAGCCAAAAAGAAAATCTGAGACTGTTATTTCCAATGCGACCCATGAGTATACAACGATAACGCACGCACGTGCACACGCACGCACACACACGCACACACACACACTCTTTGACAATAATACAACAGTAAACATAAAAATAAAACCGAATGACGCAGAGAGCAAACACTACCAATCATGCTAAATATAAACGCAGTTTAATTAGAGCCCAAGCTAAACACCTCCTGCTCAGTTTGTGGCGCAGAGCACGTCGGTGCATCCGAAGACACAGCATGGGGGGTGGGAATCATCCTCCCAGCACTGCTATGATGTACGGCACGTCATACAATATCTGACATGGTATTCATAAAAACGATGTACTTTAAATGAATCTTCATAAATAGAATGCCATACAACATAAGACAGTTAATTAGTGTAAAATGCATGTTTCCAAAAATCTAATTTAAAGACGCAATGTTTTGATATGTATTGGACAAGACGGTCAAGAGAAAACGGGACTAGTGTGATTACAAATCAAAAGGAAATGTCCTTGTTAAAAGTAATGTGCAACTCATTAAAGAACTAAACTGAAGGCGCATTAAAGGCGTCACAGACAGTACGTCAACTGTTGGCCAAACTCATCATCTCTGTATCGTGTCTCATACCCCATAACCACTATGACGACAATATGTACTGTTCCAACTATTC
>OLKM01002782.1:0-23280 GCA_900291075.1 Melanogrammus aeglefinus | reverse complement strand
TGACGGCGAGACTGCTCGTGCCAGGGATTACAAACACCACCTGTACTATTAGAACCTGTTTCTATTAATAGATGATGCCCTGTTTGGTGGCATCAGGACTAAGTGTGACTGGGCCCACTGCTGTCCTCCACCCTGCCGAGGGCTTTTTTATTGAAGAAGCAGCAAATACCGTAACGCCTCTCAAGAGGCAGGCTACGGGGGTAAATACGGGGACAGGCCCTTCTCCATACACACCCCTTACCATGAGGGGAGAGAAGGGGGAGTAGGTGTTCACCTCTTACCAAGGAGGGAGAGAAGGGGGGGAGTAGCTATTCTTGAAAGCAAGGGACACAGTGACGTTATTTGCGCCTGGAGTTGAGAAACGCATGAAAGGTGCTGGTGACGTATTCAACGATTTTTGTATAACACGCAAGAGATTAGTTTGTAAGTAGATCAATGTTCTCTTGTTATTAAATACAAGGCCTGACGTTCTTCAAGATGTGACACAATGAAAACGCACTCGATTTCCTCCAACACTGGACTTCAGGAATGACCAACCAGTGCTGTGCAACGATCCAGTCTCGAAAGAGAACCAACATTAATATCAGCTTCAGTCATAAACGTTTTCCAAAGTATTCCAATAGAGTCTACACAGTCTTTTCTCATGTTACTCTTTGTATGGAGTGCCCAGGAGTCGAGTAAACCCTTATTAAGATAAGGCCCCATCAGTGGAGACTCCTCTAAGACTACAGGTGCAGCAGTGCTTCACCAAAAAAAAGTAAAAAAAAAATAATAATAATAATAAAATAATAATAAAAAATCGGACAATAATCCCATTTTCAGTGCTTCGAAACAGAAATACAGTCACTAAAACGAACTGTTTCCTGATATCAATTATGTGAGTGACAACAGGGCCACCCGCGGTGGAACATATAATTACAGTGATTCAGACTTTCCTTTTGCTTCCCATTGACTTCAATGTAAATCGAGTGAAACCCCAGGCGGCTCGTGGTATTTTTCCGTTTCAATTGATCCTTATGGCAGATAAGTCCCACCAGTGGCCGATAGGGTAGAATTTTGCACTTCCGTCACTTGAATATGATTGACACAACACTCTGGCCAGTCACCGCCTTCATTGGGCGGCTATCGTGAACTGACTTTGACAGTGACTACTGACGAACACATACGTAATTTGTTGAACATTTATTTAATTTCTTTTTTTCTGTGTAGGTGAGGATTTTGTTAGTTAGTGTTGTTTAGGGTTAGGGTTTTTTGCTAGCAGTCGCTAGCAAGATGGATCGGACTAACGGTGATGATGGGGGGATGAACATCGCTGACTGCATCTTACAGGATTCTTTTCAGTCATTTTCATATGAGGACAAATTCCGAGTAAAAGCAGAGGGCAGACCAAATCCGTCTGTGAAAATAACACAGCTCGTTGGTGCGGTAAGGAGAAATTTCAATTGCTCCATGCATGACAAGGTCAACTGGATAACGGGAAGTTTACTGAAGAACCGCCTTTACTGTTAGCCCTGTGTCATGTTTAAGACAGCTGCTGTGGGTGATGGCTGTTCAACGTTTGTCAGAGACAGATTTTATGATTTGAGAAATCTTAGTCGATCGATTAAAATTCACGAGAAATCAAAGGATCATATCTGGGCTGCTGGCCAGTTAAGTCCCCTGGGCAGAGTGAGAATTGGTGCTAAAATCAATGAAGGTGTTCAAATCCAGCTAACACAGCACAATGAAAATGTGAGGAAGAACCGTGAATTTCTGCGAAGGTTGATTGATACAACCACGCTTTTGGGTCGCCAGGAGCTTGCTTTTAGAGGGCATGATGAAGGTGCAGATTCTGCCAGGTTTTTCTGCCAGATTCTGCCTACAGAGAGTTTGCTGATGGGTTTGCCCGTTATGACGAGGTCTTGTCTTCCCATTTAGAGTCATCTACTGTTTTTTCGGGAATGTCAAAGACGATTTAGAACAATCTGATTGAATCTGTTTCAGCTGTCATTCAATAGGAGATTAAACGCGAAATAGTCAAAGCACCGTTTTTCTCGTGGCAGGTCGATGAGACTACCGATATTTCATGTAGTGCGCAGCTGTCCATTATCGTGAGATATGTTGATGTTGCTGGGGTGATCCAGGGACGTTTTCTCGGAGACTATTTTTATTTTTTTAGACAGTGAAATGGCGGTTCATGATTACAGAAACAAACTTGTTGGTCAAACGTATGATGGAGCAGCGGTCATGGCATCATTTCTTAATGGCTTACAGGCCAAAGTAAAAGCTGTTGCTCCATACACGCAGTTTGATCACTGTTATGCTCACCGGCTCAATCTAGTGCTCAGTCGAGGTGCATGGTGTATCCAAGAAGCAAGAGGTTTTTTTGGTAATTTCACTGGCTTCTCAACATTTTTCACCAAGTCAACTAAGACAATGATAAATAAAAGAGGAGAGTGATTGTCCCTGCCTTCCTAGAAATGCCCCTACCCGGTGGAACTTTTCGTCAAGAATTGTTGGCACTGTTGCAAACAATTATGATCAATTACTTGACGTTTTTGACAGGATGGTTCAGAGTGGTAATCAGTGGCGGTGGGTCAATAGAGGGTCAGGGCGCGCCCCTCCGTGAAGAAGAACAGGAGAGGACATCAGAATGCAGTACAGCAGGAATTGGAGGTGAACAGTTTCGGGAAAGAAAAGGTAGGATGAATGTCTTTCCTTTCCAGTTATGTTACTCAGGGGTGGGGGGTTAGGTGTGCGCTCGTTTCGGTGCGTCGGTCGACGGGGTTTGCTTCACCAAAAAATTTGGACCACCAGCCGACACTGGGCCCCGTCCACCCGGAAACGATTTTTGTGTAAAAACATTTGGGCCGGCCGTCCAGACAGACCCGCCGTTTGGACCAGGTCCCAGGGTGAAAAAGAGAAAAACGTCCCCCTGTGTTTTCGTGCTAGGATTCGTGTGGACGCCAGATATGCAAACGATGACGTCATCGCCCCACCACCAGTTGGCAATGTTCCACTTCCGTCTAATTAGTTTTGTTTGATTTCATTTGTATTGTAGTTTTAAATACAGCCCCTTGATAAATTTGATTATAAAAATATATTTTCTGCTCAATCTACAAGGTTTAACAACTGCTTTCTCCTCCTCGACTGTATGTTTGTATACAGCGCGCATGCTTAATACGCATGCTCCGCCTTGTCGTCTTCTTCTTTTGGTCAAGAACCAGCGCCACATATGGGGCGTGAATATGTACTACAGCATTTCTACAACTAGATGTGCTTTCGCAATGAGTCCGTCTTTGCAGAGAAATTCCTGAAACGCTGTCAGGGAAAACGGTGGGGGAAAAGATTGTTTTCATCCATGTGGACGGCCCCCAAGTCTACTAGCCGTGCCCTGGTCCATCAAGAAGAAGACAGACCCCTCATAAGTGTGATGAGACACACCTGTTTGTGTCCTTTGAAGACAGAGAAAGCATCCATCACGGCCAATTCTCAGTACAATCATCGTATTCCAAATTTCCCCTGCAGTAAATATTAGGGGTGGGAATCTTTTACTATCTCACGATTCGATTCGATTCCGATTCTTGGGGCTACGATTCGATTCAAAATCGATTTTCGATTCAAAACGATTTTCGATTCAAAATGATTTTCGATTCAAAACGATTTTCAATTCAAAACGCTCATCGATTCAAAACGATTTTACATAGATTCTGAATCGTAGTGAATGAGAGTCGCGATTCTTATATGAATCGATTTTTTGGCACACCCCTAGTAAATATACGTTTCAAATCATGTTGCTGCGTCGATGAAGCAGTAAACAGCAAAGATAAGGTGTGTTTCCTGGTATTATGTGTGTTTCCTTTGAATGGGAGGAATAAAGCAGGCGTGAGATGGTTTCTAAACATGGTGGGGGGCACTCAGTGACGTCTGAGTGCTGGGTCTGTAATCATCTTTTTTTTACTGAACCCGGTTATTTTCGACGCCCATCACGTCTCCTCCATCCCCCATCTTCCCCATTCTGATTCCTTTGATGCCTTGTTCAAATAATGAATCCCGTGAATCTGCCCTCTTCCTCTTTGTATTTCAATGTCTCTCTCTCTCTCTCTGTACTTCAATGTGTGTCTCTTTCCTCCCATGTACTTCAGTGTGTCTCCGTTTCTCTTCAAGGTTTTCCTCGCCCTCTTCTTCCATGTCCAACTACTCAACTAATAGTTTTTTCTCAGATTTGACGAATATCTCGTTCGAAAAACAGGTGACACAGCATAACTCCTCCCTTAAACTGTCTGGTTTCACGATCTGTCTGGTTTCACAAGTGGCCTGATGCCTTTCATACAGCAGTTGGACCTTTTTTATTGTATATCATAGACATGTTAAAACATAACCCCTCATTTGTCTTTGGAGTGTTGTTTGAGAACATGTCACACAAAACTACTTAGCTCTTTGAAACGTGAAACATTTTTATATGGGATTCAAACTCATACCATTGTTGGAAAATAAAGGAAGGTCGGGATACTATTCCAGTGTACCATCATTAGTGTTGAATTAAATTCATACAGCATACAACCAGACATCACTCTCAAAGCAGCAGCAGCCAGATCAGCTATGCACTAAAAACTATTTGGTTTCAAATCAAATGAAGCGTTGTTTAAGACGCTTTTAATGTAATAGACAACTCAACTCAACAAAGCAAACGTTTATGTTGACATTATCATGTAAAGTGAGATTCGAGATCCTGAAATAGCTGCACAGTAAACAAAAATGTTTTAAATAAATATAAGACCCTCTCCCATTTCAACAACAGAGTAACAAAGTCAAGTTCATTTGAGAACAAAACAAAATCCATTTAATTGCAGGAAGGACCCAAAGGTCTTCGGTCATGTTGGGCTTTCCTACCCACGTTGGAACCACAATTAACATATTGTGCCTTCAATCTGAAAATGATGGATACATAAAACATTTCTACATAAAGAATGCACTTTCTATGCAAATAACTTTAAAGGCTGACTGTCCAGTGATGCACAGTGCCTGTGAGGCATCCCTTCCCCACAAAAACGTAACAGTTCCGGCGGGTTTCTATTAAAGGACTTTCAAATTTCTCAGGGTTAAGTATATTAGAATTTTTCGGCGGCGTTGACATACATTTGATTGAAGCTCACCAGAATACACGCGGATAAACTCACACACACATGTAACCTGATAAATACAACCTGATTGCGTAATCAGCCAAGTACTATATCACCCTGATGCGATGACATATCTGATCATATCTGTACTCCTCGGACTCGCTATCTGACCTTGGACATTATTTGTTTTTGTTGGAAAAAAGCGTTTGTGACATTTCTACTGCGTTGTCGTGGTCTACAGTGAGGGAGAGGCAGGTTAAGCTGGGATAAGGAGAGCTGAGGTACAAACTCCACACCTGCTGCTAAATACTGTAGAATTATACATCTACCATTTCAAATGTAAATCACTTTGTAGTGTCTGCTAAATGAGGACAGTATTTAGATGATAAATGTAACAGTGAGTGGTCCTTTTGGAGACAGCTGCAAATTTGATGCAGCTTAATAAAAACTTAAACTTAACGAGTGAGACAGCACTTTTGTGTATAAGAAGTTTACGTCCAAAATCAGATTTCCTTCCTAGAAGTGATTTAGGCGTTAGGCAAAATATGATGACGTTGGGTCGGGTGTAGGAGTATTACAGACGAGAGTTTTGGGCTTTCAACCCATAAAACATGGATTTGAGGACGAGGGAACTGCTGTATTTTTCCATTCGGTTGATTTCAGGAGGTCAAACGTGTCTGTAACTGATTGGATATCTAACAGAAAATGAATCATCGCTCTGGGCCCCCTGAAGAAACAACCTTCAAACCAAAGACACACTGAACCTCAGCACTGCCTCTCTCTACCACTATATATGAGGCCTGTCACGTACATAACAGAACTGGATAAGGGACTCCAATGTTTTCCAACTATTTTGTCTATTTTACACTCAACTTTATTCTGAAAAGATTGCAGTTTTAAGATTTTTGTTAGATCACATCCTTGTGTCTGAATACATAAACAATAAAGCAACAAACTGCCCTTGTTGCTTCAGCAGAATGGCGGTCTTTTAGCAATGGCTTCACAGTTTTGGGGGGAAAAGTAGGAATTGGATGGTCTAAAGGCTTATTGGAATAAGGCACTCTGGATGATCGGTCTAAAATCGGACTAGTCTACATATGCTGCAGGCAGGCAGTCCCCCAGAACATCCTCTCACAGAGGGCTTCACTCACTCAAGGCTGACTGATGTTAACAACCCTGACTGGAGGAAAAGCATCACAATGAGCTCTGGTGACGAGACTGATGAGTTCTATCACCTGATCATAGCGACCGACTCCTTCAAGGTCAGAGCGCTGGCAGCCAATCAGAAGCAAACATCGACTGAATTAATGAATGAATGGACTGGTTCACTTCCCCTGCACGTTTTCCTCTGAATGAGGCACTGTAACTGCCACCATGGGAGTCTGAGTAGGACGAGAATAGAGTCCCAGAAGAATAGCTCGCATCCATTAAGGGTTTGAGGCAAACAAACAGTACAGTGGCAGCCGATGCATCAGAGCTTACACTACCTTCTCCTCCTGTGCATTTACATTCAGCAGACGCTTTTATCCAAAGCAACTTGCAATAAGTACATATCTCAGAAGAAAGAGAAACAATATACAATGCAATATATTGCTGTCGGTACAGTAAGGATGTTCATAGAAGTGGCAAGCACTTACAATGGCTAAGTTAAAGCTTTTGGTTGAATAAAGTTGGCACTTGGCAGCTCATGTTTGACTCCAAATGTATGACATCCATCGTTGTTGGTGAAGCCATACTGGAGCTGACCTCTGAGCAGAGCCAATCCCTAATTTCCCTAAGACAAAGTAAACGAAAAGGGCCGGTCCATGTGAACTCAATGGGAGGGAGCGCCAACTAACTTGTTTGCCCAAAGCAACATATTCAATCGATTTCTGTATGATCCAAGCAGACCCTAAATCAGGACCCAAGAGATAAAAGAGGCATCAGGGAAATGCTTGAAAGATTAGTTGAGTTGATCTAAAAAACAAAGATGGAGCAGCACCATCATGACCATTAGAGCATGGGATGGCGGACTGACGGAGACTGGGAGCAGGATATTGATCTGTGCTATTAGGTATAACACATCCTCATCATCGCCATTGATTAAACTGCGACTAAACCAGCACAACATCGTCTTGGTCGTGGCCAGGCGCTCCTAACCGCCTAATTACAGCAGCCCCTGAATCCAATGAGCACACAGAACAGATCATGGCAAGTTAAAAATACACAGGCCGCCAGAGCATCCACACACACACACAGGTTGGAGATGCATAACATCCTGTACAATGTACTGCCACAACATACCATCCATCATTTATTGCATCTTTCCCCATGAACACTTATAACACGCACGTACGCATGCACACACGCACACACGCGCACACGCACGCACGCACGCACACACGCGCGCACGCACACACAACGCACGCGCACACGCGCGCACGCACACACACACACACACACACACGGATACAGGCTCGGACCGCCGCAGACAGGGAACAGACATCAGCAACATGTGTGTAATTTGCAGTGGGATAGAGGGAGTACAATTAGAAAGGAATACAATATCAATATCCTATCTGAAAGCCTTCCATCATTCATGATGGGAGAGAGAGGAGATGGTGGAGAGTGTTACATGGTATTGACAACAAAGCCTGGCCTATTTATAGAGATTTAGTAATGGATTGATGGGAGAAACGCAATATGGGGAGTGACTTGTCTTGCACCCACAAACATCAGTATACAGCACGGAAAATAAGGTGTGTGTGTGTGTGTGTGTGTGTGTGTGTGTGTGTGTGTGTGTGTGTGTGTGTGTGTGTGTGTGTGTGTGTGTGTGTGTGTGTGTGTGTGTGTGTGTGTGTGTGTGTGTGTGTGAGTGTTGTGTGATGTGTGATGTGTTTATGGGTTTATGGGGAAATGTGTTGTGTATGTGTTTATGGGTAAAGCAGCAATGAATGATGGATTTTATGTTGTGGTAGTACATTTATGAGGAAAGCAGAAATAAATGATGGATTTTATGTTGCGGCAGTACATTTATGAGGAAAGCAGAAATGAATGATGGATTTTATGTTGTGGCAGTACATTTATGAGGAAAGCAGAAATGAATGATGGATTTTATGTTGTGGCAGTACGTTGTACAGTATGTTCTGCATCTCAAACCTGTGTGAAGAACAGGTATCAAATGCAGTTTTTGAAGGCTGAATATTTCCTACCAGAAAAATTATTATTATTAAACAAATATTATTAAACCTCAACAACAAACGTGAAACTGTGAATAATGCCAGTGACGTCATGGAGCGCTCATCCTGAAGACATGTGCATTCCTACTTCAAAGTCAATATGAATTCCCTTGAAAAATTAATTATGGAAAAAAACGCCGGTAGTAATTTACCGTCAAAGCTTAGCGTGGAGCTCAGGAACTACAAATAGCCCGTACTGTGGATTATGGGTAATGAACCATCGGGACACGGAGGATTAACACTGGTAACTATGGTTTGGCTGAGAACGAGTCAGAACATAATGGAAAGAGTCAGAGCCATTGAGTCCATGAGCTCGCTAGCCTGTGGAGCTAATGCTACCTCCCGTGTCAAGGAGCCGATTCAAGTCGAGGAAACACAAAGGAGGAAGTACTGAGCGGTCTCTGCAGTTTTAATTTACTTTTCTTTTTTCTATTGGCATTGATTAGAAAGTATGTTTTAAAACTGCATATCATCATGTATTTATGAGTTGGAATTGAGAACAAGCTAATGTTTAACGTCCAAGCGGTGTGTGAGTTTTTGAGTTTTAACCCGCAGGCACGCGCAGACGCACACACACGTTCACGTACACCCTCTTACACACCCACATACACCCCCCCACAAACCCACATACACCCGCCCACATAAGCATTCACCCGCCCACACACCCACATACACCCGCCCACACCCACACACCCACATACACCCGCCCACACCCAGACAACCACATACACCCGCCCACACACCCACATACACCCGCCCACACCCAGACAACCACATACACCCGCCCACACAAGCATACACCCGCCCACACACTTGGTGTGGTGGATTTAGTGATTCGTTTCCTGTGAACCAGTTCGCCAAGAGGAATCGTTCGCAAATTGTTTGTTTGTTCGTTCGTTCAGTCGAGTTTCCGGTAACACTAACTCCACTGAGTCTGACTCACTCATCTGAGAACCGTGCAATGGCGTGCATTCCATGATGCCATTCACCGCTACCGGAAACTAGGCTGATTCGCGAACGACTCCTCCGTTCAGCCAAGTTTCCGGTGAGTCGAATGGTGTGGAAACGATGTAACGAACTACCTGAGGCTTTACTTTACCTCAGAGATAATACGATAGTTAATGATATGCCGTGCGGCATATCATGCGGCATAGGCCTACATGGACGTTCCACTTATATCGTTATTTTTTATTTATATTATAATATATAATATTATATTGTGTATCGTTGAAGCTAACTAAGTATAGCCTACTTATAACTAATATATAACCTACTCCTGGTGGAGTGCATGCAACAATGTGTGCCATTTATTCAGCTTCAGACAGTACTGGAAGGTTACTTTGGAAATGTAATTAGATGTTGTTACAAGTTGGTAACCCTATTAAGAACGTAATAGTATGTGTATTATTATTATTATTATTATTATCAAAGCCAATATAACACATTTTGAGTTTTCCTCTTTAACCTTGGGCTACAATAGGCCTATCCCTCAACAATGAATGAGCTACTGTGTCAACTGTGGAACCCACAGCCATCTTTTTCACTATGAAATAATTCTGAGATTAAATAGATTTGAATAAAGAAATGTATTAACAATATCAAACTAAATAAATAACAGAATAATTCACACACACACACACACACACACACACACACACACACACACACACACACACACACACACACACACACACACACACACACACACACACACACACACACACACACACACACACCCCGGGGCTTTGACTTTTGCCCAAAAATATATTCGAAGTTTAGTTTATTAATATTATTATTCTAATATATTCGAATATTTATTAATAATATTTTGACCATTAAATGCCTTCAGTAAGACCTGGATTGGGTTTCGCAAGGTTTGTTTACCGGCGTTGCTATGGTTACCGGTCTTGCGCGTTCCAACGGTTTATTAGGTTTCTAATAAATCGCTGTCTAATCAATACTTCATTCACATTCGGAGTCAAAGCCCTACTATGTGATATAATTATTACTTGATGCCAATAATTCTAGCTGGCTCAACCAAAGTTTATCACATGGCGGCTTATTTTGGCTTATACAATTATTGGCTGGCGGCGGCAGAAATTTGAAATGGCGCAAATGGCGGCGACTGGCGGCGGCTTCGGGGTCTTCTCGTGAGTGAACGAGCTGTCAGCGAGTCAGCGAATCGTGGGTCTGGGAGGAGTCGTTTGCGAATCGTTCGTTCGTTCAACCTGGGTTCCGGTAGCGGTAAATCGCATCATGGAATGCACGCCATTGCACGGTTCTCAGCTGAGTATGCCAGACTCAGTGGAGTCCGTGCTACCGGAAACTCGTTCGTTCGTTCTGTCGAGTTTCCGGTGAATCGTGGTGAACGAGTACACCCGCCCACACACCCGCGTACGGCCAAACCCAATGTGAAGCGGCGTAATCCTCGGTGAGGGGAACAGGCTGTTCAGTGGACATCCTGGTTATGCATAAAGTACATCTGTGCACCGGTGGCCAGGGAGTTCTGTCCAATAGTTTACGCCTCAGAGCACACACACATGGACCCATGCACACACACACACACACACAAGCACACAGACGGAGACACACAAATACAAATACAGACACAGGCGCACACACACACACACACACACACACACACACACAGACACACACACAGACCACACACACACACAGACACACACACAGACGCAGGCACACACACGCGCACTCACAGGCACACACTAATATAAACGCAAGCAGACGCAGGCACACACAAACGCAGACACGCACAGGGATGCAAGTCCACACACCAGACATACACGCACACTTATAACACGCGCGTATGCATGCACGCACACACGCACAAACGCACGCACGCACGCACACACACACACACACACACACACGGATACAGGCTCGGACCGCACTGTATCTTACTGTATTTATTACTGTTTTGGGCTCCACAAAAAGAATGGGTTTATTTACATGTACTGGGAACACACACAGTGAACACACTGAACGCAGTGAACCGTACCCTCCATAGGTGTCAGGGGTTACGCCGCTGTGGTTGCTACGGTAAAAGAACCAACTCAAGTGGACAGTTTGGATGTCAGAGTCAGTCTAATCTCTTTATATGTTTTGTATGTGACATTTTCTGAAGACACTTTTCAACTTTAATTGACTCCCCACAAAGAGATAGAGTATGTTTTGAGATTATTGGAGCAGGCAGCATATTCTGAAGACATCTAATACAATAAATTGATCCGTAGATACACAGAGTTATACAGACATAAGTAACAAACTCAGCATCAATCACTACCCCAAGCTTGCCCCACTTTGCTTCTTCATTTTATTCCTGGGACCGTTTTGATCAAAAGAAAAACGTAATGGAAAGTTCTAAAGACTTCCTTCCGGGACAGGCTAAGCGGATCTCAGAGCAAAGGGAAGGTTAAGTGGGTGATGTCGAGCAGCATGCAGTTCTCAAAGCTTGCTAAGAAGCGAAGGTCAGAGTAAAGTGGACAAGTGTAGGGAGTGGATGACTGTGTGTGTGTGTGTGTGTGTGTGTGGTGTGTGTGTGCGTATGTAAGGCTGCAGCCTAGCCAAAAATAACTGGGTTCGATTATTCCGTCTCCACAACCCACCTACTCCATAAGACCATGTGTAGAATTCATTGTCATGCTTTGGCTAAAGCGCGTCAGGAGTGAGACTTTGAGGGTCTTACAGTGCAAGTTAGTCACTGTCGAAGTCGGTCGAAAGGTCCCCCTACATGTTGATCCACACGGATTGTAGCAGGCTGCTGTTAATGAACTACTTACGAGATACGCTTTAATCAAAAGTGGCCAAAAGTGAATTCAGATTCAGCAGGACAGGGTTTTAGACGCTGAATTCCGATACAGAAGTACTGAGATTTAGACGCTGAATTCATCTAAAGCAGGACAGAGTTTTAAACTGTGAATTCAGATTCAGTAGGACAGAGTTTTAAGACGCTGAATTCAGTTCCGCATCTTTTAGGAGCAGGAGAGAGTTTTAGATGCTGCATTCAGATTCAGCAGGATGGCGTTTTAGTCTCTGAATTCAGATCCTCATTATTTCGGAGCGTATTGGTTTCTCACTCAAGTATGCTAACAGGTAGGCTGCGAACATCTGGGGATCCAACCCAGTACCAATCAGCTATCACACTATCCTGTAATTATCCCACGACTTTAACCATATCACTATCCTGCCCCCCTGCTTCCCCATATTAAGATAACAGATTTACATGTATGCAATTGTGTATTGCTCATGGTATGCTATTTGGTACAATAATATCTTCATATCTAATCAGAGATGTATTGCATGATATTCATTTGGAATGAGTACTACATTATCAAAATACTAATTAGATAATAGAAAACAGAATAAAAACTCCCTAAGCATAACCCCTTCCTCCCTCTCCGTGCCCTCTGAACCAAAACAGGACAATGCCCTGGGCAAGACACACACCTCGGAAAAAATCATTGATAGGAAAAATCTGGAACTCACAGATCGGTATTAGGGACGCCAGAATAACAAATAACAAATTCAACCTTTTATAATTATGCTGTCTGGATATGGACCCATGGAACCCTTTTACAATAATGCTTTTTAAAATGGTTTGTATGGACAAAACATAAATAACCTTTTGTTAAATACAAAGTACACGTGTTCGCTTCAATAGATCCAAGGGAACTTCCAAGAGACCACAAGATAAGGATTAGGGGCGGGTTACCCTGATAATGAACAACAAGGAAATCATTGACCAAACCACTAAGATCATACCCCAATAATGAACTACAAGGCAAACATTGACCAAACAGCAGATCGATAGGATGTTCCAAATTAATATTTGACCCAACATCTGACTGCAGATCCATTCTCTGTTCATTCTTACGATCCCAAAATCAAAAGAATAAACCAAGCAAGATTAAGCAGAAATATACCAAAAACACATCCATATATAAACACAACATGAGGAGCAGGAAGGTATCCATCTTTGATTTGGATGTGTTGTGTAGCACACGTTGGCTCCATCCCGGGATCTTACCACGTTCCAGAAGAAGGGGTTGAAGAGGACGGCGAGCACGGCCACACAGAACCGGGGGTCGCTAACGTCCACGTGCCTGACGACCTCCCCTAGCAACGACATGTCCACCTGGAGACAGACAGGGGCACGCGTTGGTCTCCTCATCGCCATGGACACGCTTGACGCCATGGACACGCATGAAAGGTATTACGTCTACATTTACAAGGGCAGTTGTCAAAAGAAGGAAAAACAACAATATACCACTGTCGGTAGGGCTGCTCGATTATGGTAAAAATCATACGCGATTATTTTGGTCAATATTGAAATCACGATAATTCAAACGATTATATTTGAGCAATAGGGCCCCGCCTTGACTATCAATGTTTATAAAAAAAATAAAAAATAAAACTTTTTTCTTAATAAATATTTTTTAATTATTATGCATTAACAAAGTACAAATCTCTTGTAGGGAAAGAAAACATACTTCCATCAGGTGTAAAAAATAAAGATCAATAATGCATCACTAATACTGTTACAACAATGGTCGTGCCCCCCCCCCCCCCTCCCCATGCTCCTTGACCACCTTGACTATTTTCTGAGGGAAACACTGAAACATGATGTATTTATTCAGCATGTCTCTAACAGTCACTCAGAACTTTGACATTTGACCTTAAAAAAATAAGTTGATGAAAAAAGAAAAAAATGTTCCAATCAAAAAGAATGTACAGATATGGGGATCCAGCTGTTCTGCATCTTCTCTAAAAAATGCAATAAGAAAAAAAAATAAATAATAATTGAAAAATAGATTATATTACTTTTGTGATCGTTTGACGCTAAAATCGAAATCGAGATCGAAATCCGATGAATCGCCCAGTGTGTATAAGAAATACAACAACAAATGTGGCACAGCAAATGGAATGATGAGTATATCACATGTACATTTAATAAGCTTTATTCAATAACGTCATAAAGTGTCCAACATATTTCGTACCTTTTGTACCAAATCTAAATTCAACTGTGTTACATGGTGGGGCCTTAGCTGGTTTAAAAGGAAACTATTGTGGACAGCATCGAAATTATTGACAGCTACGCCAAAACTAAACGAAGCGCCTGAATACACAGCCCTAAAACCCCCCTCATCTTAAGGGATGATCAAAACAAATGTTGCTCTGTGAAGCCGCAGCCAGGGACGTCATCACTGCGGTCCCACATCAACTGGCAATCTCACCTGACATTATAGAAGTGACCCTCCCCGCCCCCCCCCCCCCCCCTCCAACCGACAGCACGGCTATTGATGAAGGCAACAAAGCCTTCCTTTAACTCAGACTCACTGACCTTGTGTCTGTGGACTCGGGATCATTGAGTAACAAACACAAGCAAAATGAGGCCAATATCATAGCTTTGAGAAGCGCATTTCCGGACTGGAGTGGTGCTTTTGCAGACACTCCGGGCTTCATTTAAACTTCCGGCAGGCTAAGCTGTTGTGCTTGACCTGTTTCATACGCTCACAGTCTTGGACCCAAAGAACCTTGCAGGGTCTTTGGGTCTTTATCGTTTACGTCGTTTGAGTTTTTATCGTTTAGGTGATTTTATTATACAACCCTGCTAAGCTCTCCCTGCAGCGACTGACCCTGAGAAGACTAAGAGCTTTGGCAGCGCTGACTGCCTTGACAATGAACTTCTTGTAGTTTTACAACAACACACAACACTGCTGGACCTTAATCTCATCACCATTAAGAGGGACACAGTTTGTATCCTCAGGTGTTTGGCCGATTTATGTTTGATATGATGCATCGTCTTGAGTCTTGAGTCAGCAGTCCGGGTCCTACCCCTCTACCCCACTGTATCTTCTCTCACGCGTTTTCTGCGGTGGAAGTTAGCTTCAGCTATATATATATAGATATATATATATATAATGTTGCGGTCCAGCAATATATTATATATATATATATATATATATATTGCTGGACCGCAACATTCCTACAAAATTAAAGGCCCAGGGAAGGTGCATGAGAAAGGTAAATTAGTCTCACAATAAGTAAGACGAACAACATGAGTTGGTGGTAGGTAGTAGTAAGTATTGTTTCCGACCTATTTGAGCTCCAATACAAGAAGGACACACTCTGCAGAATCAAAACTTTCTGCATAGTTAATGCTGTAGATAATTGACTGATGGAAGCAAGTTATAATATAATAGTTTTAACCAGAAAGGTAAAGTCCATATTTGCGCTCAACCATGTGTGATGGGCTGCATGTGAATTATAGTCTTGCAAGAGTAAGTAGAACTTAAACAAACTATAAGTACTGACGCATTACCTGTCCTGCGATGTGCTTTTCTTACACTACAGTACTGACTAGACATGGCATAGATATTGCAATGGGTTTATAACAATGTCAACAGAGGGCCACAAAGCCATTATTAAGCCTGAGACTTGAAGGATAACACTGTTATCCTGTTGGCTTAATGCCAAGGAATGACATCCTTGCAACTGAGCTGAACGAGTGAACAAGTGAACGCTCTCCACTACATGCAAGCAGATACACGTTATTTATGTAATAAACCTCTCACCTGTACTGCATGCTAATATAAATCATATCTCTGCATGTACATTATTGTAATGGTCCTCGCACCTGTAGTGCATGTTAAATTTAATATAAATACTAATAATATAGGTACTGCACCTCATTGTAATGGACCTATAACCTGTACTGCGTGTTAATATAAATCATTACTGTACTTTATTGTAACTGACCTCTCACCTGTACTGCATGTTGATATTAATATAAATACTAGTACCTTGCTGTAATCCACGTTACTCAAACCTCCACAACAATCCAGGACAACGTGGTTATCGTTCGCCAAAGTGTCTGAAACACTCATGGACAGTCAACAAATGACAGAGTAATGAGGATACACGCGTGTTGGACTCATAAAGTAACATTGGACAGTAGCAGCGACATGAGGGCAGGTAAACAAGAGCTGAGAGACGTTAGCCTGACAGCTAGCCTGACAGCTAGGTCCGTGAACCCTGAGCCGGCGCGGTGCGTTCTGGGTAATGTGGTTCAGGTTCAGACTGAAGTCCGCTCAGAGTCAACACGGGAGGTCAGGGATGCTGCTACATAACCCGTACAGCAGGTGGTTCTAGATACTCATAGCCAGAGCTATTTAGAGAGCGCTCTCCCTGTACGGCTCTGTTTATCACCAGCCCGTTTTTTTTATCAAGCCTACAAACAAAATGAAGAAAGTAAAATGGGTCGTGGGGGTGTTTTCTACCTTACCACAGTGACATCTATCGGTGAGGACAGGGGAAATAAATGGCCTTGTGTTCACAGGTTGTTCGTGATTTTAAATCATTCCAAATATCTCCCTCTCCCTCTCTCCACCCTTCCCTGGTATATGTTATATATACTCTGCCTTAAACCAGCCTCTTTGTTATGTCCACTCTTTGCGCTCTTGTTTTCCTCACCTCCCTTACCCGACTGGCGTTATCACTCTGTCTCCTGATTGGCTGTCCGTCCGTGCTCTTCACTTAACCCCCTGCTGACATCCCGTTGGTTCATGTGTATTCATCAGGCTGGATGTAGCCGCTTAGCTGTCAGGCCCCCTGTGTGGACAAAATATACTTTATACTTGACCAAGCATATCAATCTCTCATTATAAATGTATTTATTTTCAACATTTATATTATTATCATTTGTTTGTTTAATGCACACACCACACACACACACACACACACACACACACACACACACACACACACACACACACACACACACACACACACACACACACACACACACACACACACACACACGTGCGCACACACACACACACACACACGTGCGCACACACACACATGTTGACTTGGCATAAGGATATCAAACACAGGCTGTTTGTTTTTCCATAGATAAGAGAACTCATGTGTCTTAGTGTTTTGATTCACACGCTCAACACACAAACACACAGACGTGTGCACACACAACACACACACACACACACACACACACACACACACACACACACACACACACACACACACACACACACACACACACACACGCGCACGCCACGCACGCACGCACGCACGCACGCACGCACACACACACACACGCCCACACATCCATGACCATTGCTTCCAGTAACTGCCATGTCATTTATATGTAATAAATTGTGACATCTTAATATGTATTTATTGATTCTCTTTTGTGTTAATTACTTACATATAAATCAGGTCAAACAAAATACATATCACAAATCATGGGTAGGCACATGTGGTCAGAAACACTAAGGTTAGTAAGGTAGTAAGTAAACACGCATTAAATTTGACTAACAGTTTGCCCGGAAACACTGATCAATCTGATAAGTAATTAAAAAGTAAACAAAGTCATGGCTGCATCATTTACCCCACCAAACCATCAATATGTTGACTAAAGAATAAAAAGTGCAAATAGTTATCGATTTTCTCCCATAATGCAACCTGTTTCCAGTCACCTCTTCAATGAATGATCAGTCAGTGTGTTTGATTGTGTGGAACCTGTTTTACATTTGTTTACTCAAGCGTTTTATGAAGACTGTGGGCGAGTGGCACGTCTGAGGTCAACAGTAATGGATATTGTTTTATGTTATATGTGTGTGTGTGCGAGTGTGTGTTTGTGTGTGTTTGTGTTTTTGTGTGTGTGTGTGCGTGTGTGTGTGAGAGTTGGTTTTTCAAGCAGTGTGGAACTGTGAGTGTGTTTTTGTGTCAGTGTGTGTGTGTGTGTTTGTGTGTGTGTATGTGTGTGTGTGTGTGTGTGTGAGAGTGAGTGTTTTCCAAGTAGTGTTGAACTGTGTGTGTCAGACAAGTCACACAAACAACAGTTGCAGCTCCAGGTGATGTGAGGACGCTCTCTGAGAGGAACGGGGAGATGAGCGGTGAAGGTTGTAGGGCTCAGACTCAAGAGGGAAGAAGCCAGCATCTCACCCCTACCTCTACCACACCTTATGGATGGATCCAGGGTTGATTGATTGTGAAAAATATAGCTCTATTTCCTCGAGGACACATTACCTTTTTAGGATACATACTCACCTTAAGCAATTGTATATTTGTTTGGATGTGTGTGTGTTTTTGTGTGTGTGTGTGTGTGTGTGTGTGTGTGTTGTGTGTGTGTGTGTTGTGTGTGTGTCTTAGTGTTGTGTGTTTGCTCCTAGTGTTGTTGGTTTGTGAGTGCCTATGTGTGTTTGTGTGTTTGCTCCATACTGTAAGTTGGTTTCCAAGTAGCCTTGTGTGTTTGTGTTCCATTGTTGTGGTTGTAAACGCGCAATGTGTGTGTGTGTGTGTGTGGTGTGTGTGTGTGTGTGTGTGTGTGTGTGTGTGTGTGTGTGTGTGTGTGTGTGTGTGTGTGTGTGTGTGTGTGTGTGTGTGTGTGTGTGTGTGTGTGTGTGTGTGTGTGTGTGTGTGTGTGCGTGCGTGCGTGCGTATGTGCATGCGTGTGCGTGCGTGCGTGCGTGCATGCGTGCATGCGTGTGTGTATGTGCGTGTGTGTGTGCATAGGTGTATCGCACACCTGTGTGTCGCTCGAAGAGTTTGTACTTGTGAGTCAGAGTTCTCGGATGTCCATGTTCCCAATGTTCCCAATGTTCTCACCTCCACTAATTCCCCCGCCGGCCCTCGGCCTCTACCCTCTCTCCTTTGCCGGGCCTCAGAGAGACAGACCCAGGCCATGGGAGAGGTCAGTGCTCCGCTGCTTCTCAACACAGCCTCTGTTTACCATCGACCCAGAGGGTGTCTGCTGCACCTGTCGGTCCACCCAGCCACACGGATATGCACTTCAGCAACATGACCTACCTCAAAAGTGTTCTTGGTTTTCAACAAGGTTCTGGTTTAAGTAAGAACAGATTATGAATCGTATTTTCAGCCGAGCCTTTATTCGGCTCCGCAAAATAAATCCTCCAGTTGCTAAGCAACACAAACATCTTCCTGCACACTAGCTTGCTACCTTGACGATCACGTTACCACAGGCCAGCTCCTCTGTATCATGTGCATTCATCTGCATGTCTCCAGGTTATTGTGCGAACAGTGCAATGAGAGTCTATAGACAACACACACACACTATAGACGCTATAGTCACTTTGTCTGCATTTGTGATACAGACGAGTAAACAGCTAGTTAATGGTTATAAGAAAGACCTTTAATCCAAAGTGATTTACCTCCTGAGCCACAGGCCACCCAGCTCATCCTTTCGTGCAGTCCCAATGCCCTCTGAAGTGCACCTGTTGAAGATAGTGAGGAGGATGGGTCTCCTCAGAAAGAAGAGGCAGAGAACGGCTGATTTAGGACAGAGAACGAATAATTTAAGACAGAGAACGGCTGATTTAAGACAGAGCAGGACTGATTTGAGACAGAGAACGGCTGATTTAAGACAGAGCAGGACTGATTTGAGACAGAGAACGGCTGATTTGAGACAGAGCAGGACTGATTTGAGACAGAGAACGGCTGATTTGAGACAGAGGCAGAGACTGATAGTGAGACAGAGCAACGCGGGCTGATTTAAGACGGGAAAAAACACACATCGGGCAAGTTTGAGGTCAAGGGTAGAAAGAATGTTTCCAAATGTTTATCCAATCAAAGAGCATTAATCAGCAGTGAAAACAGATGCCGGGAGACTGCTCTGATAGAATGAATCATATTGCTTCTGGTCCTACTTCCAAAATGTATGTGTGTGTGTGTGTGTGTGTGTGTGTGTGTGTGTGTGTGTGTGTGTGTGTGTGTGTGTCGTGTGTGTGTGTGTGTGTGTGTGTGTGTGTGTGTGTGTGTGTGCTTGTGTGTGATGTGTGTGTGTGTGTGTGTGTGTGTTATGTTCTGCTTCACTTTAAAGTCCTTAACAAGCATATGACCACTCTACAGTAAGCAGGCGTTGCAAACAGTGTGTGTGTGTGCGTGTGTGTGTGTGTGTGTGTGTGTGTGTGTGTGGTGTGTGTGTGTGTGTGTTGTGTGTGTGGTGTGGTGTGTGTGTGTTTGTGTGGGTGTGTTGTTTGCCTGTGTGTGTATCTGTGTCTGTGTTTATCTGTGTCTCTGAGTGTGTGTGTGTGTGTGTGTGTGTGTTGTCGTGTGTGTGTGTGTGTGTGTGTTGTGTGTGTGTGTGTGTGTGTGTGTGTGGTGTGTGTGTGTGTGTGTATCTCTGAGTGTGTCTGTGTGGTGTATCTGTGTTTGTTTGTGTGTGGGTGCGTGTGTCTGCTGTTGTGTGTGTCTGTCTGTCTGTGTGTGTGTGTGTGTTGTGTGGTGTGAGTATCTGTGTCCTCTGAGTGTGTGTGTGTGTGTGCTGTGTGTGTGTGTGTGTGTGTGTGTGTGGTGTGTGTGGTGTGTGTGTGTGTGTGTGTGTGTGTGCTGTGTGTGTGTGCGTGTGTGCGTGCGTGCGTGCGTGCGTGCGTGCGTGCGTGCGTGCGTGCGTGCGTGCGTGCGTGCGTGCGTGCGTGCGTGCGTGCGTGTGTGTGTGTGTGACCCCTCCCTCCAGAGCACCCGCTGGGTTCCTGCAGTTCGATCAGCACCAACACACGCTGAACCACAAAGAGCACCACTACCCCGACACCCCACCAGCGCGTGGTTCTTCCCCTGATCTGATCGCCCAGAGGGGATTCACGATGACTGGGCTACCTCACTCCTCCGCAGTCAAATTGGACCTCGGCCGAATCCAATTCCTCTTGAGCCTCTCTGCGTGCACTGCAGAAGTTTCAGGGGGTGAGCCTAAATTAAACCTAATTTAGATTTTGCTGATTTGCTTCTGGAGACGATCATTCGTCATCTAACCCGTATGCATAGTACGCATGTTTATTGTATGCACTGGATACAATGTACATATGCACACATGCATGCACACACGCAAACACACACACACACACACACACACACACACACACAGTAAAACACACCCACGCAGATCACGCCATGTTTGTGTATTTCCTGTTGGTATTACAGATCTGAGTTCTACAGGAAATGCAGAGCGCCGAGCGCGCCATGGGAGCAGAACGCCACGGCCTCGATTTAAAAAGCTGCTCCAGAGCTCTTCAGTCAAACTACCTTGAGAGGCACGTAAAAAGATTCACCCAAGGACATAAAAACATTACAGCAAGTCATTTCATAATAATAAATGAATGAATAAAAAAGACACGAGAGACAAACGAGAGTTATTAAATGAGGAAACCAGCGAAAACACCACTGTCTGTTCTTCTCTGTTTTAAATTCTCTCTTAACGACGCAGCGCAGGAAAGATGTAACTGTCACCACTAACGAATCACCCACTATCAGGGAAAGGATTGGAAGAAGTCAGATGATTATAGGGCCACTGAACGCTCCTGCAGACATGTTCAAGGCAAATAAGTTGCTCCGGTGAAAAGAGAGTGAAAACTTCCATCTGAATTCAATGCATGTCTTTGGATCAGTCGCCTGCGGGGACGCTGAAGAGTAAAGAGTGACTCAACGCCTGACCTGGTACAAGCCTTCTGTACAGCCCCGACGGACGGCTGACGGACCCCGGAGGGCGAGGACTACTGTGTTTTATCAGAGCAGAATATATATCGCCTTCTCATGAGTCACAGCGGCCATAGGCACAGCCGGTCCTCCTTCAGAGAGGAGGTGCAGTAGGGCCTCCTCCAAGAGAAGAGCTGCTGAATAGTAATAGGACCTCCTTCAGAGAGGAGGTGCTGAATGGTAGTAGGACCTCCTCCAGAGATGAGATGTGTGCAGACATTGCTTCACCATCATTTTGTTTGTATGTTTTTTGACATCCTCCAGAAATGACATGGCGTGGGTTTTGAGCCCTAACCTAACCCCTGATGAATGCTATACTAAAGTACTTTATGATAGGGAAATGACAAATATGCTTGAATTGTACTGGGTTGTTTCCTTGTGCGTTAAATGTCCGTAATTATGAAAATCGTACATCCAGAAGCTCTGACCTCAGTACAGTGGATCTAGGGCATGTCGTGCTTAGAGCAAAATAGAGAATTGAGAAGCAAAACATATTCTCTTTCATCGACTGGCCACATCTGATGAGTGTGGCCAGTCGATGAGAAGAATTCTGGCCAAGATGAAAGAGATTCAGGCCTGCTCTCCAATTTGACCTTTTACTGTAAAATTGGAGAGCAGGTCTGAATGTCTTTTGTGTGATTGCTCCATGAGGGATCCGAGCCCAGTCTGTATAGTGCCATCGGGAGGGGTGCACATTGTGTTCATTTTTTAACATTTGATGAAGCCACGCTAAATCCCCATCTTTAACGAGCTTCGATCACGGGCTTTGTGTGGATTAAGTGCTCGTTTGTTTTCAGATGTGTTGATAGGAAGAAAGTGAGCACGCCTGATTCGGCACTGGCGGGGAAGTCTCCGGTTCCTCACAGACGTTCTGTTATTAAATATACAGTCGGACGGTTTCATCTGACATTTTCTGCTCGCTAACTGACATAACCCTGCCGTAACTTTAGCTTTTATTTTGTATTATGTTTTCGATGTTGTTGTATCTGCCAGATAATGCGGTCAAGTTTGTCGTGGGAGAGATCTTTTCTTGTTCCTAAGCTAAACATCTGTCCGGCTTGCGGCAGAAGCAGACGTTGGTTTGTGGAGGGAGAAACAGCCGGTGTTCTTTGGTCTCTTCCTGGTCCTGGCGGGTTCAAAATTCGACGCGGAGAGATATTACCTTTTGTGTTTCATTTGCTGCGCTTAGGTTTTTTGAAATTACAAACAAAACATTTTAATTCACAGATTTCCAAGGACCTCTCCCACGCTAATGATCACTCACCTATGACTACCCTACACTGCCCAATAACTTGCCTTCTGGTGTGAGTTTATTGTTATCAAATTACATTCATACCTTCCTGGTACATGTTTCGTATGTTCACTCAATACTTTACCATCTAAGAGGGTTTCGATTTCAAACTACTACTTTAGGATGACTCGAGATTCGA
>OLKM01002781.1:27500-33475 GCA_900291075.1 Melanogrammus aeglefinus | reverse complement strand
GATGAGGGGGCGGGGCTTGAGAAAGAGAAAAAGGTTTGATGTTCTCGAAAAAATTGAACTAAAACGTGATGAAAAAGGGGAAACACTGGAATGAGCCGTCTCTCACCGTGAGAGACGACGAGAGAGAGATTGTGAGGAAAGGGATGAGAAAAGCACGGGTGAACTCCTGAAGGGAGCACAAAGCATTGGTTGTGTATCAAAGAGCCTCCTCGAACCACCAGGAGAGCACAGGGCCAAGCACTCCCGTCCTCCAGAGTGAGACCTTGTCCTTCCCGCGGCCTCTCACTCCAGGACGTGGGCCGCCGTCATCTTATTGTCAGTGGAGTGGAAACCGCTTATAGTGATCACGGATATAGTAATCAACCGCTTATAGTGATCAAAAGGCTTGGGACGGAATCATTTCTATACAAATGCTGTTTAAATAATTCGTTTATAGTAATCAAGAAATCCGCTTATAGTGTTCATTTTTGATCATTTTATGAATGAAAACATGTGCAAAAATAATTTTATTTCCCGCGATTTGTCGCTGGACGTCTGCTTCCGCCGAGCGAGCTATTGTTGAGAGTTGACACCGGCAGCGAGCACGCGAATCCATGGCTGGAAAGAGAAAATCATTTTCTATGAATGAAAAACGTAGTCTCCTCGAGGCCTACGACAAATTGCCAAAAACGAGCCAACGCGATGCTGCAGCAAGGCTTGGCATTCCTCAGGCTACTTTGTGTAAATTAATTAAAAAACAGGAGAGCGTCATGGATGCCGACGACCGCGATAGAAAACGACGGCGCCCGGGAAAAGCACCTTAAATTAAATGGTATGTTGTTGTTCTATGAAACAGTTTGTTTCTTTATTTAAGACTTGTTGTTGTTCACTTGTTGACTTCTGTGCGTCGCCTCTGCGTCGGCTCTGCTGTTCCGCGCACATACTGTTTCTGCGCTATGTCTGCGCACTGGAGCATTTGAAACCATAATAAAATACATTAATTGCTAAAGCTGTCCGTTCTGCAATTCTTTTCATTGACAAACGATACAAATGGCATTTAGATGATATTCTGCATAAAGAACGAAGTGAATTAATTAATAACAATTCGGTTATAGCGATCAACCGCTTATAGTGATCAAATTGGCTCTGGACCAACGTGATCACTATAAGCGGTTTCCACTGTATCGCCGTCTGAAAGGGGAGGGAGATGAATCCACTGCGCTTCGTTTCAAGGTGGTTCTTCTGACGTACACGACAGAGGATGAGCCCGGTCCGGTCGTCTGTGGTGCTGCGAGGTAGCAGAGGAAGAGCCGCCATTTTTTGTTCCTCTTGTTCATGGACACACGCGCGCAGTGGTGCGCACACACACACACCAGCAGGAGTGCGAGTACAGGTGTGTTTGTGCGTTAACACTCGTAACTGCTGTGACACAGTGAACTGACCCAGAGGGAAAAGAATGTGTCTATGTGTGTGTGTGGAGCATGACAAGTCAGCTGTCACCTTGCACTCCCATAAAAAAAAAAACGACCAGTCAAACTTCCGTCTTCAGTGGCTGCACTTTATATATATATATATATTTTTTTTTTCCTGTCTCAGTCAGCATTTTTCCCACTCGGTACGCGTTTGCTCGGGGAGATGGTGTGTGCGTGTGCGTGTGCGTGTGCGTGTGCGTGTGCGTCGAGAGAGGAGGCAGGCTACATGAACGGTGCTCCAAAGAGCCACAAAGGAGAGGAGTGAGAGGGGGAGGGGAGGAGCTCTATTAAACATCGCTCCCCCTCAGACGTACTGGGGGCTCACCTTGGGCTAGGGGCTGGGGGCTGGGGGGTGGGGACCTGAGGCCGGAGGGGAGAAGTGGGGTCTGGGATGTGAATGGGGGTCTTAGAGTGTGGATCCAGGGGGAGGGGGAGGAACTATGTGGCGGAAGGTGGGACCCAGCAGGAGCCCTATTTGCGGAGGACGTGCCATGTGTGCTTATGGTTTCAGGGATGGAAAAAGGGCAGTTTTGCCATTCCTAATACATGGAAGTTACATTGTGCACGTGATTGTGAGAGGACTACATTGGGGTGTGTGTGTGTGTGTGTGTGTGTGTGTGTGTGTGTGTGTGTGTGTGTGTGTGTGTGTGTGTGTGTGTGTGTGTGTGTGTGTGTGTGTGTGTGTGTGTGTGTTTGAAGGGCAGGCAAGTCAGAACAGGGGTACGGGTTTCGATTTAAACTCTTATCAGCCCCCCTAGTCTCTCAGCGTGCATGGTTTACTGCCTGCTTACTGCTGAACGACTGGCTGCAGACACACACACACACACACACACACACACACACACACACACACACACACACACACACACACACACACACACACACAGTCCCATTGGAGGCAAAACAGAAGTAAATGAATGAAAAGGAAAGATTCCTTTGGTTTTTGGTTTATACTGAACTAACCTTTTCAAGTGTAAGGAAATAATTCACTGCGTGATGATCTAGAATGTCTGACTGGTGAATGATGGGCTAAGGAAGGGAAGGAGTCTGCAAGACGCTACTTTATCAACGCACCGATCCTAGCACTGAGAAAGTGTGAGTGTGTTTGTGTGTATGTGTGTGTCTGTGTGTGTGTGTGTGTGTGTGTGTGTGTGTGTGTGTGTGTGTGTGTGTGTGTGTGTGTGTGTGTGTGTGTGTGTGTGTGTGTGTGTGTGTGTGTGTGTGTGTGTGTGTGTGTGTGGGGTTGGCAATGAGCCAACGCAAGCTCGCCACAACGGACTAAAGGTGATGTAGGAGAGTTGGTTTTGGCCGACGAGGTGGTGTGGACGCAAATGTCAGACTTCTCGGACACGGAATCACAAATCTTTGTTTTTTTTTGTTGAAACAAGATCCAACGCGGCTTGGGAAAAAAAACACCAAACAAACTGCAGTTTCACAGCCGTATTGTTGGGATTTTAACTGCTTACTTATTTGAGGAAGGCCCTGCCTGGCTCCCTGCTTTACTGCACTTCACTGACTGGGAGTGAAAGGGTTTTTGTATGTGCTGCTGGGGGCGTATTGTATTGTTTGGAAACACAAGCGTTATTAAAAGATAGAGGCCAACCCACTATTGTGGCGGACCAGGCTGTCCCTGACAAAAGAACACACACACTAGGAAGACACACACACACACACACACACACACACACACACACACACACACACACACACACACACACACACACACACACACACAGGGTAGTGATATCAGGCTGGGTGACCTTTAGGAATGAATACATGAATAAAGCTTCATTTCTGTAAATGACAAATCTGCATTCATAACCTCTAAGGAGAGTTTCAGGGAGTGAAATGAGCACGGTCCAATTGAATCGATTTCTGTGAAGGAATAAGGTTAACTTCCATACAGGACGCCAACGTGTGTGTGTGTGTGTGTGTGTGTGCGCGAGTGCGTGTGTGTGTGTGTGTGCGTGCCATGTGGTTTGGCACAAAAAAAAGGCTAAATCCTTGAGCGCAAACTGTGACTCGTATCCATGGAGACAATGGCAGAAAGCAAAACCGCAACATGACCGTAGATTGAGAACTGATTATTTGCAAAATAATGAAATAATAAATATAATCAAGGAACATTAGGGTAGCTTAATGTTTTCAGAAAACCCTGAACAACAGGATGTTACGGGCTAGACAGTGATTGGAAATCGGAGCCATCCCATTGGTCCCAGGATCCTCCTCTCTCCTGCTATGATTGGCCTATGAGTTAAGCAGGTAAAGTTAAGGTCAAAGTCATGGCTCACAATCGCAAAACAGTTCCTCATCAATACCGATATAAAAAGCTCTGACGGCCATACTGTTGCGACGCAATCATATGCCAATGTTGGATATCGCTTCCAATTCCCCTTTTATCAACCAATTAAATCTAGGCCACAAACACATTGTGGACTATAGATGAGGCTTTGGGCTGAGGTCACGACCCGTACTCAGATAACAGGTAATTCCAGAGATAAGAGAGGCAATAAGAGAGGGGAGAAAGAGTAAGAGGAGGGAGAAGCAGAGAGAAAATAAGGGAGGGAGAAGCAGAGAGAGAGAGGCAGAGAGAGAGAGAGAGAGAGAGAGAGAGAGAGAGAGAGAGAGAGAGAGAGAGAGAGAGAGAGAGAGAGAGAGAGAGAGAGAGAGAGAGAGAGAGAGAGAGAGGCAGAGAGGCAGAGAGAGAGAGAGAGAGAGGCAGAGAGGCAGAGAGAGAGAGAGAAATAGACAGAAAGAATAAGAGAGAGAAGGAAAGAGAGAAGAGAGCAAGAAAAAGAGAGAAGCGAAGAACAAAGGGAAGCCGAGAGCGAGCAAGCGACCGAGAAAACCATTATTTTGCTCTGCTCAGAATCAGTCAGCACAGCTTATCAGAGTTGTGTGTGTGTGTGTGTGTGTGTGTGTGTGTGTGTGTGTGTGTGTGTGTGTGTGTGTGTGTGTGTGTGTGTGTGTGTGTGTGTGTGTGTGTGTGTGTGTGTGTGTGTGTGTGTGTGTGTGTGTGTGTGTGTGTGTGTGTGTGTGTGTGTGTGTGTGTGTGTGCGCGCGAGCGGTCGGAATGCCTCGGGAGGTATCTGGGTTCCATCTCCCCGTCCTCCTGCATCAGTGTTGCTGCACGTACGCATGCGGGCCTGAACCCTACAGAGAGCGGAGACCTGGAAGTATGTGCTCTGTG
The DNA here is from genome assembly GCA_900291075.1 of Melanogrammus aeglefinus. Taxonomy (NCBI): domain Eukaryota; kingdom Metazoa; phylum Chordata; class Actinopteri; order Gadiformes; family Gadidae; genus Melanogrammus; species Melanogrammus aeglefinus. The sequence continues at coordinate 28,834 of OLKM01002781.1, read as the reverse complement.
CTCCGTCTGTCATTAAAGAGACCCCCCCCCCCCCCCCCCTCACCTTCCCCCCCCATTCCAAAACCTTTTCACAGAAAACTTTTCAAACCAACCTCCCTTAGGCCGTGAACACCGAGTTTCCGAGAAAGAAAGGCTTCCCACCAAAACAACAACAACAACAACAACAGCAGCAGCAGCAACCACAACCTCCACATTGATTTCCCAAGCATTCAGAAGTTGAATATTGACCCGATATCGGCTTCCTCACATGTGAGGCTATTTTCCTAGTTTCTGGGAAAAGCGGCGGGATTGACAGGACAAAGGAACGGAGGGTGAGGTCACGTGTGACGATGGGTTCCGCGTGCGTCCGTCCGCGCCCTACGCGACATGTCGTCGTGTAGGGTGCATGTAGCGTGCACAAGGGGCAGGGTCGACACGGCCACTTTGCATAACGAGATTCATCGTCAGAGCCCGTGGCGTGAGAGCACTCTATGGACCCATTGTTGTTCCCGGGATTTTAATTAGGAGCCGGCCGGCCGCTGCAGCCACGTCCGTAACTCCGTTTTCTGTGACGTGAGGGAAGAGCGTGACGGCCTGAGCTGTTGGTGTGCGACCCGATCGCTCAGACAGGTTCATTAATTGCGCCTCCTTTCTGAGCCCCGCCAACACAATTAACACTGGCTGTTTTTTTCCCACCTAATTAATAAGGCTGTCGTGGAGGTAGGCACAATTTCCAACCGCAGCCGCCGCAGTAGTCACATTAATCGAGTTTTAATTATTCATTTGATTGTATTTTTCTGCGACTGAACAAAAGGGAGGCTATCTTAGACACTGGCGCACGCCTGAACCGACTCCATAACAAGAAGGACAGGGTTTTTCAGCATTATGGACTGCTTTCTGCGCAGGAAGGTTGGAAAAAAGAATTGCTAGTAATGTGAATTGAATGTCCCAAGGTTGTGTTCATTTGACGCACGCAACACAAGTTAAGACAAAACCATTCACTCTTTTTATATAACTCACTACACCAACGAGAAACAAGTGTCTAATGTCGGCGGTGCTGTTGGTGGAGCCAACACGCTAGGACCAGCAGCTGCTTTTGGCAGTTGGTACGAGTGTGTGTGTGTGTGTGTGTGTGTGTGTGTGTGTGTGTGTGTGTGTGTGTGTGTGTGTGTGTGTGTGTGTGTGTGTGTGTGTGTGTGTGTGTGTTCTGTGTGTGGTGTGTGTGTGTGGTGTGTGTGTTTCCCTATCAGCTAATGGTGTTGAGCAGACCTGGCATTAGCTGGGTTGACCTCCACCAGGCCCACCCAGGTGGTGTTAGTTGGTGGTCAAGTAGGTGTGTGTGTGTGTGTGTGTGT
>OLKM01002781.1:10000-25000 GCA_900291075.1 Melanogrammus aeglefinus | reverse complement strand
CACGTTTGATCGGGCGAGTGCGGCGAACGCCAACCTTTCTCCTCCGTCAATTCATTCTCAACCATGACCGAGACACCCCCCCCCCCCCCCTATTGAGAGTCTTTACTTGTTGTGGAAGTACCAGTGATGCCAGAGAACCTGAACGAACGTGGTATTATATAGCTCTGGGACTCTCAGGGAGTGAAGGCTGTCAAGACAAAGCATCAAGCCAAATTCACGGAGAAGTTCAAATATTTGGTTGGTCCTCGTGTCCTCAAGGATTTGGCAAAGAAGAGACATGGGGAGGAAGAGCAAGAGCGGGAGAGGGAGAAAGCATGCGGCATACATCTTTGCTAAATTTGGGAGATTATTCCCAGAAGCATCATTGGTGTTGGAGCAGTTGCCCAAAGTGCACTCAGCCACTGACAGGAGGACTTCCGCACGCGGTCTAGCTAATTTATTTGCGACGTTTCGATGCTAAGCCTCGTCTTCAACAGGCAGATGGTTTACGACAGTGAGCCGCCATCTTAAGAGGGAGTGGCCATCAAACAATCCCATTCCCCGCGGGCCACAGGAAGACAGAAAAACCAAACAGACTCAGTTTATTAAAAGAAATACACATTTTTACCAGGTTACGTTTGGGGATGAACTCAACAAAGCATATAGAAAAGGTGGTTTTAACTGTGGTTATCAAGGTATTTTGTTCCCTTCAAAAACAACTTCAACAAAAGGGAAACGCTCCAGCCGTCAGGGTTTAGGGTTGTGTGTAGCAGGTGGCATTTGCTCTTTGTCCAACGTTACCTTGGCTTCTGTTCTACAACGATCGACCAAACAGAAAAAAAATAATCTCCAGCTGTGTTCCCTAAGTGCCCCCGTCGTTGTCCTTTACAGCCCCCCCCCCCCCCCCCCCACCGTACACACACACACATCCCCAACATGCACGCAGTATACTGATAAGAGACGCAAGGGATCTAGTTAGCCCAAAATACAACGATCTCTGAGAGGAGAACCCTTACGTCTTGAAATACTAGACACTAGGAGATATTCTGGGGGCTAAAGGTGCCTTCTTAACCCTCAAGCCACGGCATCCTGAGAACATCCACCTCAACTCACGTCGCCTCTTCAACTATTCCACTATCAGCCTTTCCACCGTCCCACCGTCCCTCCGCCTCTCCCTCCCTCCCTCCCTCCTCCTCCAGGCCGAGCCACAGAGAGATGCCCGAGAGCCAGCGTCCCCCCGGTACCGCCGCAGACTCTCTCCTTTATGCCGGGCGACCCACTAAAGGGCCTCAGCCGACTCCCATGTAACCTCGCTGAGGTGGCTGCCTCTTTTCCCCTCCGTTCTCCTGGTAAAAACGAAATACAATTACACTCGTTTTTTTTTGGGGTCTTTCCGTCTTTATGCTTCTGCTGCAAGGCGACCGGCGTCGCGAAAGCGATAAATAAAGAATGTCTCATAACGTTTCTATAGAAATCGATTACGGAGTGTTAAGTGAAAGGGGCAATATGAAGGTGAGGCGAGATCATCTCTTCATGGTCGGAGAAAGCACGGTATTAAAGAATAAAATAAAGTAAAATAACATCTACTGGCTGAAAGCAGACTGTAATTAAATTCCGACACATTCATCTAAGCTGTGTGTGTGTGTGTGTGTGTGTTCTAATGCTGCGACTAAAAGAATCATGAGTCCCTGGTCTATAGGTTTCATTGCCGCTGCTCTGAATTAGCTTGTTGCGTTCTCGCCATCATAAATTTCAGTCTAACCCTATAAGATAGCTCCATCTCACAGTCCCCCCATGTTGCGTTCTCGCCATCATAAATTTCAGTCTAACCCTATAAGATAGCTCCATCTCACAGTCCCCCCAGCACCCCTTAACTAGATCACACACACACACACACACACACACACACACACACACACACACACACACACACACACACACACACACACACACACCACACACACACACACCACACACACACACACACACACACACACACACACACTACAGCCAAACTGAATCATCCTGTGCGGCTCGGGAACATGGTATTCGGAAAAGGTGGTGGAAACATAATTACCGCCAGCCAACCCTGGGCTCCACGGCTCTGCCGGGAGTTACGGCTGCCTTTTCACTTGATTAATTATTTTTGCAGGTTTTTATTTCTGCCTTCCACATCTGTCTCTGGCAAACAGAGCGGGATGCGGTGATGAGTTCTTCCTGGCTGCTCGACGTCTTTCCCTGCGCCCTGACGTGCAACACACACACACACACACACACACACGCACACACACGCACGCACCACACACAACACACACACACACACACACACACACACACACACACACACACACACACACACAACACCACACACACACGCGTGGAAGTTACTATGCAGAAAATAAAGCCTGTGCATGTTGATCCCAGGGAACAAGGGAAGCTGGTTAATTCAGCTTTTATGAAATGCAAAAATGATTTAAAAAAAATCATGGCCTCTCAGACCACAGTCGCACAAAAGCACACAATGCAAGTGTATCTATACACAATCTGGGTCAATCATTTTTCCCATATTTTCTCTCTAATTTGTAAATTAGAAAAGATGAGTTTTGAAATAATTCCACCTCCTATCAATATATTTGAGTTTACTGAGTTTATATTATATTTTGGGATTGTAATAATTGTTCACTTTATTATTGTATGACTTTTCAGCAAGGTAGAAATATATTTTTGGGATGATTTTGCTGGAGTTGAATGCATTCACAATCTACTGTGTGTAGACAAGCTTCTCCTTGGAAATTTAATATTTCAACTCAGCCTAAATTATTGATTCTTATTGAAGAAAGTCTCATTGACAGTGTCATCCATAACCTTGATGAACAAAAACCTGGGGTGATACATATTTATGGATCCTCATTTACCACTGAATATTTGGAGGTAAAAGCTCAGCAAACTAACTCAATATAATACTATCCTTTTTCAGGAAAGGCATGAATACAAACCGGGGAGAGTCAACAGAGGTTAGTGCGGTAGAAAATCGACAGACGAAAATACACCACAGAATCTACAGACCGTGACAAAAAAAAAACTCCATCCCTTCATAATCCATGGATAAACCTGTAGACGGACGTACTTTCATTGGAGCGCGCACTGTGTCGTCTGCCCATGGGCCCTGCTCTTAGGACCCCCCGCCCGCCCCGTCGTCCTTGTTAATCAGTGGCTGGTGTACAGGTGTCAGCAGAAGTGCTGACGGGGGGCTGGCAGGCCAGGCCCCTGTCGAGACGGCAGCCTGATGGACTGCCGGGGCTGGGGGCAGGGGCCTGCGTGCGTGCCTGCAGAGTAGCGGACCCCAGATGTATCTAAGCATGTGTGTGCCTGGATGTGTGCGTGCAAGTGGTGCGTGTGTTCGTCTACAAGTGGTTGTGTGTGTGTGTGTCTGTGTACGTGTGTGTCTACTTGTGAGTGTGTGTGTGTGCGCGCAGCTGCGTGTATGTGTGTTTTTGTGCATCTATGCGTGTCTATGTGTGTGTCTACCCGAGTGTGTGTCTATGTGTGTGCATGTGCATGCGTATGTGTATCTATGTCTCTCTATGTGTTCTCCAGCGTGCGTGTGTCTATGTGTGTATGTGTGTATGTGTGTATGTGTGTATGTGTGTGTGTGTGTGTGTGTGTGTGTGTGTGTGTCTGTGTGTGTGTGTGTGTGTGTGTGTGTCAGCATGCGTGTGTGTCTGTGTGTGCGCTTAAGCGTGAGTGGTGCGGCTGTGTGTGGGGTGACACTGGGGTTCAACATATCTATCAAACCAGCATAGCGGCAGGGAAACTAAAGAGCAGAGCCATCGGCCCCCTGACCCCCGGCGGTCTGTCCGGTGTCATCTCAGCACCTCGGGGAGACACAAAGCTGCCACCCACGGCTCAAGGGCCAGGCCCAGGGGTCAGAGGTTAACTGGGCCAGAGTGTTAGGTCAGGGGTTAAACTGGACACTTGAGCACAGCAGTTGGGAGGGGAGTTAGGGGGGGTTTGGATGGAGGCTATGCATACTCTGGTCAACAGCAAGGCTTGGTTTATCTCTCTTTTCTTCCAATGTGCTTTTCCCATTCACTGGTGGTGTGACATTGTTTGCGTGTGTGTGTTCCATTAATACATTGATGTAATAATGTGTGTGTGTTTGTGCGTGTGCACGTTTGCGCGCGTGTGTGTGTTTTTCCTTGTGTGCATGTGTGTGTTGGCATGCATGTGTGTGCGTGTGTGTGTGGCATGTGTGTGTGTGTGTGTGTGTGTGTGTGTGTGTGTGTGTGTGTGTGTGTGTGTGTGTGTGTGTGTGTGTGTGTGTGTGTGTGTGTGTGTGTGTGTGACAGTACCCACCTAGCCAGTCGTTGAACTTCTTCACCTCCGAGGGCAGGCCCAGCTCAGTGAAGTCCCCGGTGTGCAGGAGCACATCCCCGTAGGGCATCTGGATGCCATCCGTACGAGAGTGCGTGTCCGACACGCACACAAACCGGGTGTGTCCTGTCGGCTTGGGGGTATCGTAGGGGATGGGGTCGACCCTGGGGGGGGGGACAGATAGATCAGCGGGTTACCGGGGGATTAGCTCAATATTCATGTGGTGTTTCTCGTTGACGCGTCACTCACAGGGAAAGCTGAGGCTCATAAATAAGGGAGAGGAGTAGGAGGAACGTGCACTCGGAGCAAAGCCCAGAGAAACAGACACAACAAAATCACCACAGAAGACTTACACACACACACACACACACACACACACACACACACACACACACACACACACACACACACACACACACACACACACACACACACACACACACACACACACACACACACACACACACACACACACACAGAACTCAGCCCGTTCCAACCCCCGACCAGTCAGATATAGAACCGAAGTGAATCCATTGTGGTTCCCTTTTTGTAACTCAAAAGAATAACACAAGTAATGCAAGCAATAAAACAAGGCTGCGTAGCCCGGGGGCCTCTCTCACAACCACACCGCGTTGCTTCCCAGATGCTACGGTCCGAGGGGCAGAGGGGAGGAAAATCCCCTACATTCTCGCTCCCCGCCAAACACACCGATTGAATCATTGTCCATGTGTGCACTGGGGATAATCACAGACAACAATCAGGACAGTTTGCACAGGAATTAATCAGTTTGGGTCGCTTGGACGAAAAACCATGGCTCCTCACACATGGCTAGACATAAACTCAAGTAAATTTGTGTTATTTTCTGGGAGAAAGAGTCACCTTTCTCAGAGCAGGTGGAATTCCCTTCCAAACCGGCACAGAGGTAATCGACTCTCTGGGCAGGAACCCTGTCAAACCCGTGCCCCTTGCCCTCAATTCCACCGTGTCCCAGCCAGGTACTCACCTTCCCTGTACCAGCCTCTGGCCCGCACGGCAAGACACCATGCCCTTGGCTCCGCGGTCGGTCGGTCGGTCGGTCTCTCTCCCTCCCTCCCTCCCTCCCACCTTGCCACTCCTCTGCCTCCCCTCGCGAAGGGTTCGCGGACCTTAAGATACCGGCTCGGAAACTCACGCCTCAATCCCTTTTGGAGGCGTGAGTTTCCCCTCCCCCCTTTTCTCTGGCGTTCCGAAAAAACCTTTTTTAGTTTGCAAACTAAACCTTTTTGGGTTGTTCCGTTAAACTGGTACGACTTCCCTCGCAGGAGACCCTAGGATCAGCTCCCTATGGAGTACCCTGCCTACTGTCGGCCATAGCGCTTTATTAAATCGTAACAAGCTCTCTGAGCTATGGCCAAGTTAGCTCCCGCCAAAATACGTTTAGTGGAGGGGGAGGTGGCATTTTCTGTTGCTAGCGCATTTTCGGACCCAAAAAAAAATACAAAATAAATACGAAATAACAGGACAGCCATACTGACACACACCAGCCATCACAAAAACCCTACCTAGGCACGAAGCGTGGATTTGCGCCAACAAAGAGGCTAATGGCTACTTGTGTCATCAGATTGGCTTTAAAGAGAGAAGAGAATGAAGGGGCCGCCATGTCTTTGCTTTCCATTATCTGTTGAGAAATCACTTAGGGCCAAGTCTGCTTGGGAGAGGCTTTTGTTCAAATCCGTGCATGTCTTTAAAAAAAAGGCCGGAGAAAAAAAACACCGTATTTTTCTTCCACTTAAAAAAGGCAGGACGAGTGTAGGGGGGGGGGGGGAATAAAAAATGCTTTGTCTGTAATTGAAGTCAGCGGTGATTAATCCTTCAGCCTTCTGCCACAAGGCCATTATTCCATTAGAGGGGATGTCACTGACGACACCAGACACATAATCAAGCCCTGCACGCCACCGACACAAAAACACACCAAAGTGGTGAAACGTGTGCGTTTATGCACAAACAACAGTACACAAAACACAAAGGGGAGAGCAGACCGAACGGGTGATTTTTAGGGGGGCGCCAAAGTCATCGTTAAACGAAGGGGGAGGGAGGCGAACACAAAAGGGGGGGAAACCTTGGGGAGGTGGAGAAGAGGAATAAAAAGCAAAGCAAATCACAGCGAGGTGGAAATTGCTTCCCTAAATAGTCCTTCCGAAGTACCTGTTCTTACGAGTCGGCCATGTAGGACGCCCGACTGGGAGAGGCCACTGGTTTGTGGCCTCGAACCCCAGTGCACTGGTTTTCAACCTGGTGGTCGGCGACGTGCACTGGTGGCACGCACGGAGGTACCGCAGGCGGTACTGGTATTGCGTTCTTGAAATAAGACACATTTACAATACCGGACGGAAAAATACAGATGATTGAAAATAAATGTGTAATTAATGTCGTCGTATTTTTCAGAAAATGTGGAATTATTCCTCGTTATTATTGCTTTGTGCATTGCATCGGATGTTTACAATTAAAAAAAACGGATTAATTTGCGTTTGCTCCAATGCACAAACAATGCACACACTTAGTGTTGCTGACGTTTCTTTCCACTGTTTCCCGCTGGCATTCTTGCCGTTATTATAATTGTGTATCTAGGGGGTGTTGGCACTCTTTGGTCAGCCACCACAAGTTTAGTGGTATATGTTTCGCCGTTTGCACAAGGGGTCATCGGCGAAAAGCCTTGATGACACATTAGTGGTCCACCTTAAGTAAAAGGTCCTCACTTGGTCTGGTGGACGTCTCTCTGGTGGCTTGTTCAGACAGGGGGGAGACGGAGGGCCGGGAAGGGAATGAGAGAGGTCCTGTCTGTTTGTGACTAGCACCACTGCAATCTGCATGCAATCCAGTGGGGCCAAATGAAATGAAAAAACTAGCCAAGGAGTTAATGATATTTGTTATTGACTGGGTGCAGAATACGCATTGCTCTGCCGCACACACACACACACACACACACACACACACACACACACACACACAGACAGTTCGGTTCTCTGTGGGCCTACACGTCATGCCACTTTAAAGGATTCGACAGTTCTAGTTATAGAAGAGGGAAGGATGCACACACACACACACACACACACACACACACACACACACACACACACACACACACACACACACACACACACACACACACACACACACACACACACACACACACACACACAAATATGGAAAAACGAAAGAAAAACAGCCTGCCTCGCTCCTTCCTCTGAGATTTAATTTACTGCCAGAATGAAAGCAAATACTTGCAGCTCCTATGAATTAAGAGCAGTTCTTGGCAGCGGAAACTCTATTAATGTATATGCATTATGCACACACACACACACACACACGCACACCTCCAGCTCTCTGCACTGATTGGTTTCCATCTGGATACATAACGACATAGCACTTGATAAGTAACATGAACAGGAGTGCAGCCTAACGAGGAGCTGTTAGCCACCGCTCCATTACGGCGTTCCCTGGCACTCCAAATAAAATGAAAAAGAAAATGGAAAAAAATTGGCAAAGACTCGACGAATATTTAACAATTATAAGGTTTGTCTCAGACGCGGCCGGTGGACTGCGTTAGCATTGTTGACCGACCTTAGCATGTTAGCGCAAGTTCTCTATAACAGTGAGCATGTTGACTCCTTTTCTTTTCGTCCCATCCCCCCTGTTAGCATGCCGATCTCTTCCTGTGCCACGGCGTGACATCAGAGATCAAAGGGGGAAAGCGCCAGACAGAAGGGGGTCGGCGGGCGAGAGAGAGAGAGTGAGAGCGAGAGAGCGCGCGCGAGAGAGAAATGCTAATAGGCTAAAAGAGGGTGACAGCACACTCTTAAAATCCTCCGTGACACGAGAGCCGACACCAGATCAGGCGCCGAGCCCCAGAAATATCCTCAAGAGTGGCGAGGGAGGAAGGAACGAGGCAGACAGGTCCTCGGCATCGCTGCTTGATTACATTAACAACACGGAGAGGATTAGCGGGAAAACCCAGCAGGGCTCAGCGCTGAGGTCACCGCAACCCCTGAGGAGAGAATAGGAACTCAAAATATACTAAATAAATACTTGAGTAGGATTTAAATTAAAAGAAGGGAAGTCTCGTACGTAAAAAAAAAAAACGAACGTAAAAAAAATGAAAAGTACTCCTAAAGGGCACGCAAAGCAGCACTACGGCCCTGGAAGAGTGCCAATGGAAAACAGAGCCTGTTATTGGTTACATGTGTACATGGAGTCAAGAGAGAACCCCAGCATACGGGAGCAGGGAGAGAGAGAGGGAGGGGGAGAGATCTAAAGTAGAAGGAGAGAGAGATAGATGTCTAAAGCAGCGAGAGCGAGAGAGAGAGATGTCTGCGGGAGAGAGAAAGGGGGGAGAGGAGAGAGGGAGGTCTACGGCAGAGGGAGAGAGAGAGGGAGGTCTGAAGCAGAGGCAGAGAGAGGGAGAGCAAGAGAGAGAGATAGATGTCTGCGGGAGAGAGAAAGGGGGGAGAGAGAGGGAGGTCTGAAGCAGAGGGAGAGAGAGGGAGAGCGAGAGAGAGGGTCAGAGGTCTGAGGAGGAGAAGGGAGAGAGCGAGGGAGAGAGAGGGAGAGCGAGAGAGAGGGTCAGAGAGCCCTCTGATGTTCGCAGGAGGATATTTTATTTGACGGAGCCCACTTGGCCCGGCTGGCCTTTTGAAAAAACACACCAGTAAATTGGGTCAGAGTTCAGCCGAGCTCGCGCGCCCCTCCAGACGTGACACTTAACTCGCAGGCAGATAAGCGGGTGGCTGGCCTCCGCCTGCCCGTCTCCCTGCACCCCCCCTTATGCCGCTGCTGCACTTCCACGTTAACACTCTGATCGCCGGAGGACTTCCTGTACTTCCAACGATTGGAATGGAAAGCAGCGGACTCTTGACCCCCCCCAAACACGTCTCAAACAGAATCAAAACGGGAAAATAGTGCAATCCCACACCCACCCGCGGGCCAGAGAGCGGTGTGTTTATTTCAATAAAGGTTATTTAGGTTTAGTGCAGGCCTGGAGATCAATTATCCTAAAATCAGTCGTTTTTGATGTACAATAGCAGCTAGTTAGCCTGGTTAAGGAAATTGATATGCGTAGTCATTATGGTTTTGAGACTTCTGGTCAACGGGTGGGTGGTGTGAGGGAGGGACTTCAATCAGGGGTTCTCCTGTTTCAATCAATGTGCTACTTTGCTCAACGTTATCCTCATTAAGAGCCATGCCATTGTTTTTTTTTTACTGCTTAAGAGGCAAGATAAAATAACATGCAAATGTAATAGCACCATCAATTGTATCCTAAAGAGTTCGGATTGGTTTGGGGGAAGGCCCAGCTAATGGGTTACAGTCTTTAACCAGCATCAAATTACCAAATTAATTGATTCTCATATAGCGGTGTCGAATCTCATGCACATGTTATAATACCACGAGTTCGATTGTTTTAATTAATGCAGCAGAGATCTGACGGATACATTTTCGCATTGGGCCACAGGTAATAAGTGATAAGATAATCTTGTGATAAGAAATTCTTCCACATTGACCAGGCCACCCACGCCTCCACCCACGCCTCCACCACCACCACCACCACCACCACCACCACGACCACCACCACCGCCACCACCCAGGGTTAACGGGGTCAACCTCCCCCCCAAGCTGAACACCTCTCTGAGACCCAAACAAGTCCGAGACCCTCACCTTCTCTTCCCTACCGTCCACCGTTCCCTTGAGTGGCTTCAAAGTGATCGACACCCTAGAGTTAAGACCCCCCCCCCCCGGCCCCCCACCCCCGCCTCATTGCTAATCCAGTCCTACTGCGCCGGGTTAGGTCCTAATGATTTGTAATCAATAGCGCCGCGGTCCAGCGAGCATGGCGCCGCTAACCGCCTCGGGTTTCCTACGTGGCGGCGGTAAGGAGAGCTGCTAATAAAGCCATCAGCCTTCCCGCCCTCCCAGACCGGCGGCGAGCGGCCGGTCGCGCGCCGTATGCTCCGTCGTGGGCGAGCGTGGAAGACTTTGTAGCTTCTTATCAGCAATCGGGAGAAATCTCCTCACCGTTTCGGAATCGTTTGCACCTCTGACACAGTCATCATCGGACAATTACAGCAGGGCAGTTCTGTGCGCACAGCAGACTCTGGCCTCTTGGTTCCTCGTATAATACCTGCTCAGCTCGGTTGCCTTTCCAGAGCGTCCACTAAGGATACGACCCGTCAGCCAAAATGCCAAGGGTGTAAATATATTCCTCCATAAACAAGGCGCTGTGCACCCAGAGTGCGTGTTTGTGTCTCTATGTGTGCGTGTCTCTGTGTGTCTCTGTGTGTCTCTGTGTGTGTGTGTGTGTGTGTGTGTGTGTGTCTGCATGTCTTTGTATGCGTGTGTGTGTGTGTGCGTGTCTCTATGTGTGTGTGTGTGTGTGTGCGTGTCTCTGTGTGTCTCTATGTGAGTGTGTGTGTGTCTCTGTGTGTGTGTCTGTCTGCATGTCTTTGTATGCGTGTGCGTGTCTCTGTGTGACTCTATGTGTGTGTGTGTGTCTCTGTGTGTGTGTGTCTGTCTGCATGTCTTTGTATGCGTGTGCGTGTCTCTGTGTGTCTCTATGTGTGTGTGTGTCACTGTGTGTCTCTATGTGTGTGTGTGTGTGTGTCTGTGCGTGCGTCTTCCCAGCGGTTAATAGGGGGCCGGTCGGAGAGCTTGGCAGACGGCGGCGGGAGAGGTGAATATCTCAGGCCGTGTGTTTGGGCTGAGGGTCTGATAGCAGCAGGAGCACTTAGCCCACACCGGCCCCGGGATGGGGACACCATTAGGAGCCGCACTGGCCATTAGGCCTTGTATAAATAAGGACTCCTTTCTCCTCTAATGACACCCTCTGAGAGCCTTAAGTCTGAGCTCTGGCCAGAGTTCTGCACATTCAGAAGTTAGCTGTGTGTGTGTGTGTGTGTGTGTGTGTGTGTGTGTGTGTGTGTGTGTGTGTGTGTGTGTGTGTGTGTGTGTGTGTGTGTGTGTGTGTGTGTGTGTGTGTGTGTGTGTGTGTTGTGTGTGTGTGTGTCTGTATGTCTATGTATGCGTGTGGTGTGTCATGTATGTGTGTTTGTCGGTGTGTATGTATTTGTGTGTTTGTGTGTGTCTTAGTGTGTGTGTGTATTTTCGTGTGTGTGTATCATTTTGTGTGTATGTCTATATCCGTGTTTATGTGTGTAACCGTAACATTTTTTTTGTTGATCAATCTCTGATGAACTTACAACCAATGAACGTCCCTAAGACGGCCAAAACATTAGAAAAATATCGTGTTCCTTTGGGGAATCAGCCCTGCAACAATGAGGGATCCAGCCTACACACACACACACACGCTACACACACACTGCACACTCAGGCATACACCCTCCCTCCCTCTCTCCCTCCCTCCCTCTCTGAGGGAGGGTGGGGCAGCGAGAGTGCCTCCCTTATCTGCAGCAATTCAGCTGTCTGTGCTAATTCAATAAACTTCAGGGGAAGAGAATGAACAGAAGAATATCAGGAGAGAGAGAGAGAGAGAGAGAGAGAGACTGAGGGAGACGGAGAGACAGAGAGCCGTACCCTGCGTAATGGAATAAGAGCAGTGTGGAGGAGGAATCTGGTAACAAGTGAACAAGGTGACTGAACAGAAAGGTGGAAGGGGAAAAAAAACGTGTAGAAGCGACCAATTGATAATAACTGTGTGTGTGTGTGTGTGTGTGTGTGTGTGTGTGTGTGTGTGTGTGTGTGTGTGTGTGTGTGTGTGTGTGTGTGTGTGTGTGTGTGTGTGTGTGTGTGTGTGTGTGTGTGTGTGTGTGTGTGTGTGTGTGTGTGTGTGTTATAGATGAGCAGAAGAACACATAATACAGTCCAAATAGAAACCAGAACTAAATAAACAGAGCAAGACCCTACCCTACTCTCGCTACCAGCCACCCACACACACACACACTTTTATTTATCCAACGAGGATGTGACACACGCCCCCTCCCTGCTGTAATGGGCGAAGACCGCCTGAAATATCAGCATCAAAGGAACCTTCCAGCGCTGCATTGAGACATAAATGGCCCGGGCTAATGCCTCTTTCATTACAGCCCCGCTCTTAATTGTTGTTGCTGACAGGCTTCTTCTAGCCTAGGGGGGGTGACGGGCGAGAGACAGCAGCAGAGTCAGGGAGAGAGAGAGGGGGACAGAAAGAGAGGGAAAGAGGGCAAAATGAAGTGTTATGGTTGCCCCCCCCAAAGCAGGGACAAAGCCTCAGAATCGGACACCAATAGAGAACCCGAAAGAACGACACACACACACACACACACACACACACACACACACACACACACACACACACACACACACACACACACACACACACACACACACACACACACACACACACACACAGTTCAGGGAACGCGTTTGCTGCGTCGACCGCCAACGCGTGCTTGCACAAGCAGAAAAACACACGGCACCCCACAACAATGTCCCCCAACAGCACTACAACCACTACAACCCCCTACAAGCACCTCAGGACCGCAGCTCACTCAACCCGGAGGCCGGAGCGGTTACCGTCGTAAAGGGCAACAGCATCAGCGGTTGGTGCCGAATGGTAAAGACCCAGTGGGTGGGCGGTGTTGGACGGGTGTGGGTGTGTGCGCCGCAGCAGGCGGAACACCCCCTCGTTGTGGGACATGATAGGGACGAGGGCTCCAAGGGATGGGGGGGATGGTGGTGGTTCTGATAGGTGGGGTTGGTGGTGCTAGGTGGGGGAGGGGGTGCTGGTGCTGCTAGGTGGGGTTGGTGGTGGTGGTGGTGCTAGGTGGGGTTGGTGGTGGTGATGCTAGTGGGGGAGGTGGTGCTGGTGGTGCTAGGTGGGGGAGATGGCGTTGGTGGTGGTGGTGGTGCTGCTAGGTGGGGTTGGTGGTGGTGGTGGTGCTAGTGGGTTGGTGGTGGTGCTAGGTGGGGTTGGCGGTGGTGGTGGTGCTAGGTGGGGTTGGTGGTGGTGGTGGTGCTAGGTGGGGTTGGTGGTGGTGGTGCTAGGTGGGGTTGGTGGTGGTGGGGTTGGCGGTGGTGGTGGTGCTAGGGGGAAATGGGGTTGGTGGTGCTAGGTGGGGTTGGCGGTGGTGGTGGTGCTAGGTGGGGGAGATGGCGCTGGTGGTGCTGCTAGGTGGGGGAGGCGGCGGCGGTGGTGGGTGGGGGTGGTGGGCGTAGCTGTATGCGAGGGCGGGGGAACAGCGTTGGGCGTCTCAAGGACATCAAAAGGGTCTCAATCAGCACAACAACAGACCTGTCCAAAGTCAACCGTCACTTAACACCGGCCCCCCGCGCGCACCACGGCCCCAAGGTGGGGACTGGGGGGTGGGGTTGGGGGGCTTGAATCAAGGGGTCTCCCGTTTCATCACGGCGAGCAGAAAGAAAGAAAAGGGAACGGGGGGGAAAAGAACGAAGCGGTTCAGAGGAAAGCCGGTGGGGACAAAAAGGGCGACAAAATGGAAACAGCCCTTTGTGTTGCGAGGGGTTTGGCCGGCGACCTGACCTGAGCCCCTCGCAGCGACCAGGGGAGGTGTGGTGGAAAGCTATCCTTTTATGCATAAGATGCTATAAAACACATCCCTTTAGTGCAAGAGATGCTCTAAACGATCCCACCACCCCCACGGCGTCACAGGAGACGCCCTTAAGACGGATGAGGAGCGCGTTTATTGTCAATGTGATGAACAGCGAGACGGACTGGGGATAGTGTTTTGAAAGAGCGCGTAATGCGAAGCCCAAGTGCCGGAGCAGATGAAAACGCTCCTTTTGAGTCAGCGTCTGAGGCGTTTCCCTCCATTATAATTACTTTCACACAACTACTTTCACCTTCCGGGACTCAACGAGATCAAGAAACCTTTTGAAACATATTTTGATTCAACTACTGGGGCAAAATAAACCTATAATTAAAAATAAGTCATCTTGTTAGGAGTGTATACTAATTATTATTGTTTGACTTGAACAACATACAAATTCATACTCCATTTTATTTCACATTAAGGCCACAGAAGAAAGGATGGTGGTATGTGCGGAGGAAAAAACAACAAAACAAAACTTTAAAACAAACTTTAAATTCACAATATGTCTCCGGTGCTCTCGCACGCCGCGTCCCAAGTGAATACACCCTCCGTATGAAAGGGGCAGTGAACCCGGGGTCTTCATTAAAAAAACCAACGCAAGTGGCACCTCATCCTCACCGAGGTGCTGCTTCGACGCAGCGTCCGGCCGTCAGAACGCAGACCACGCCGCCGCCATCGTTAACGGATTTAGACACATACAGAGGGCTCTCTTAATTATTCATGGGGACACTGTAATTAACCAGGCATCTGGTTGGGGAAGGGGTGAGTCCGATTTAGGAGGAGGAAGAAGAAAGAGGCTAGGAGGAAGAAACCGAAGAAGGGGGCCGCAGAAGGGATGACGCAATCGTCATAAAGTCTTCATGAAGCCCTTCTAGCGATGGGTGTTGGCAAATAAGCCTCCGCTATAAGCACGACGTTACTTGCATTGGAGAGCTGTTCCCAGTTTGTCTATGTGCACCGTATCCGTCCCTTTGAAATAAAGCGTGAATAAATAATAATCAGTCGTGTTTGGTGTGGAACTTCAAGCTAACTGTTTATGCCCGGGCTATCTCCGGGGTATAAACATGTGGGG
>OLKM01002781.1:0-5000 GCA_900291075.1 Melanogrammus aeglefinus | reverse complement strand
CAAATACAACACACAAAAAAAAAGACAGAACAAGATGAGAAGAACATGGATAACGAATGGCACGGAACTGAAAAGATAAATCAAGTCCCAGCTACCCTATCGGAGGGCATTCGCCTCTTTAGAGCTCACTCACCGGGATCTCCTGCTCCGTCGACCCGGCAGTCTCCTCCTGTCTGACCTTCCTGACTGACGGGAGCGCAGCCACTGCGTGACTGCACACCTGGACGCTTTTATACAAGCCGTCCTCTGCGGTGTCACGGCCGCATAAACCCAATGAATGCTTCCTCATTAGATAAATAGGGAAGTAAACGCTTAATTTGACGATAACTTTAAAGACTGCGCATAGGCCTACTATAGGGCTTATTAGTGTAGGATGGCACCAAGACACACACACACACACACACACACTTTCTTATTTTATTCACTGACTGACATGCAGTCACCAGAATCCTCCATAATGTCGAGTTCAACTCGGGCCTCATAATAAGATGTGCTGCACGAACGAGGAGGAAAGAACCAAGAGAGCGTTGTGTGGAGTCAGTGGACTCTCCAATTTTCTCTGCAGGAATTTCCTGAACATGAACCCGGCAGCACCGGGGCGCTGATCCCAACACGGGGACGTCAGTGTACCGGGAACACCATGGAGGACTATGCAGAACCATGGTCCCCTATACTCCTAAATGGAAAACTATGGAGGACCAAGGTGGACTATGGAGGAACATGGGGCAGCACGGCTTATTGTGTTCATTCCTCCCCCGCCCGTGTGCAGTGCACCCCGGCTGCTGCTGCTCACCTTGTGGCTACACTACGGCAGCGGCAGCGGTAGCAGCAGCGCCTAGCTGTAGCCTAGCGTGCTAAACCTGCCCTCATGCATCTCCTCCTGCACGCTCGAGCCGCGACCGGAGCTCGCGCGCTCGCTATCGCCGCCGCCGCGGATACAATGTATCGAATTCGCGTTTCAATGTAGCGAATTCGCGACAAAAAAACGCACAACTTCGTGAATAAACACAACTCTCGAAGAAGCCTGCGACCGGAGGAATGAATTGACCCCTTCGTGATATCGCGCATTACGATACGGGGCTATGCGCCGCGTTACGTTCGCTATTCCCGCTGTTTGTCTCTCTCATAACGTGAGCCAAGGAAAGGTCCGTGGAACCGTGAACCCTGCGGTCGGTCGGTCGGGCTCGAGGCTCGCCGACGCTAATAGAAGCACCGGAGGTGGCCCGGTGTCAAAGGACGGCGGACCCGCGGCTCTTCCTCGTCCGCGGCGCGGCGGCGCCTCTGAACCCGCCGTCGCTTTGTGTGTCACGCTTTTTTTTTTCGCTCCCCACGCAGAAAGGTTTTCCCGAAAGAATCAGAGCGAAAGGTGAATAGCTACCTCGGTTCCGGCCGGTGTGGAGCCTCGGGGTCGGCGATCTGGAGCCTCGGGGTCGGCGGGTCTGGAGCCTCGGGGTCGCCCTCTACGGTGTCAGAAGACGCAGATCCATGCAACACAAGGGGAGAGGGTTTTACTAGCGGCCGTCGGGGTCGCGGTCTGGGCGGGTAGGGCAGAACCTTCGACCCTAGGGGACCTCAGTGGCGGGCTCATGTGGAAACCAGACAGACAGGAGGGGAGGGAGGGAGAGAGAGAGAGGGATAGAGGAGGGGGAGAAAGAGAGAGAGACAGACAGACGAGGAGCTGACAGACGAGGAGCCGGAGTGCAGTGAGACGGTGCTGCCACTGGGGTCAGAGAGCAGAGAGAGCAGAGCACAGCCCCCGTGCGCGGGCACGAGAGCGGGCACACGCGCCATTGCGCAGTCCCGCCCCCACGTCAACATCCGTTGTGCGCTCCCCCCACGGCGTGCGTGAGGGTGTGGGTGTGTGTGTGCGCGCGCGTGTGTGTGTGTGTGTGTGTGTGTGTGGAGCATACTGGCCGTCTGTGTTCATACGGGCGCAGACGTCGAAGCTTTCACGTGATTGCATTGCGTGCTCTCGCTCGCTCTCTCTCTCTCTCTCTCACACACACACACACACACACACACACACACACACACACACACACACACACACACACACACACACACACACACACACACACACACACACACACACACACACACACACACACATATGCGCGCACACACACACATATGCGCGCTCACACACTACACAAATATGCGCTGCACACATGCGCTCACACACTCGACACTCACAGATGCGCTCACACACACTCTTCACACAAAAACACACACATGCGCCATATACTCGACCGTGCTCAAGCTCCCTGGTCGCGGAGCATCCAGTACGCCTGACGTGTGACTCCAGTGCTCGGGGAAATACTCGCCGAGTCTGGCGTACTGTACGAAGACCCCCACGTACAGGTCATTATGCCGTTATGTCGCTGCCGTTACCCCGGTGTCGGCTATTACAACGTCATCTAGTTGTGCCTACACTATTTAATGGATCAAACCGCATGCAGGGTCCAAAGCAATATTGAATTAAAGCGTGTTTGAGGTTACAAGTCCAGTTTATATAATGGGAGATTCAGCATACTGTACACTCAACCTGGGTATTGTTTGGGCAGCCTTGTACGCCACTCGTTTGTGCTTATGTGCTTCTGCATGTTATTTTTTAGGGGGAAGCAGCAATAGTTTTGATGACTTTCAATCATCCCTTTAGATGAGCAGAAGGTAGGCATACTACAACCTCCACGGGGTAATTACAGTAAAGAAGAGCTTTCAATCATCCCTTTAGATGAGCAGAAGGTACATACTACAACCTCCACGGGGTAATTACAGTAAAGAAGAGCTTTACCTGAAGGAGTGCATGTCAATATTTACATGTTTTATCTTTAATAAAACCCTTGAACTTGTTTTGTCTTAAACTATTGGGTTTTAGTGCTGACCGTTTGAGGAACTGAATGTGTTGGAATTCAATTTCGCTCAGAAAAATACTTTCTTGGAGTTATGCTGTGAGATGATTTTCTACCTGCAGAATATCTGACCTCCCAGCCTTCTTCGGGGAACTCCTATATGGACTTATGTAATGTATTGCATCTGTGTCAGCGAGCGTGTGAATTTTTCTTTTTTTTTCCCAGGATGACAGATTCACGTCAGACTGTAACAACAATATAGATGAAGTGGCCCAAACTGCAGGCAAAGGAAGAGATTTGGGGTTTTCATTTTTTTATGGAAAAAAGTTCCCCATTTTCTCATCTAATCCTGATTAGGGAATAGCTTTTAGAGAGATAATCATTGGCATGTCATTGCTGGCAAAGTCAAAATGTCATCTATCTCCTCTTTGCCAAGTTGTTCCATGGTGCATCAGAGTCAACAAATGTCCTGGGGGATTGTGTGTGTGTGTGTGTAATTAACAGCAGATAGTGATAGGAGCTTTATGAGCAACATTTTTGTAATGAACGATCTCCATAAACTGGAAATGTCCCCACCACAAGACCTCTTCTCGATCGGAAAGAGTATTAACAGCACTGCATAAATGGCTGAAAAAAAACAAAAGGTCACCTATGTTTATTATATGAAGGAACGAACTAACAAAAGTATTATTTATTGCATATTGTGAATTTCCTTTTTTTTTGCTGTTTCATTGTGCTTAGTGAACATAATTACAGCCTTATAATCAAGGTGTGAATACAAGCTGATGAAGTTGATTTGCGACATGAATTGTAACATTCGTATAACATTTGTATATAACATTTCTGATTTTCAGAGGATCCACGCGTTATACCCCTTCTGGCCATTTAAAACCAGCCTAATATTGGACCAGTCCGACTGGGGACATACTGTACTCCAACATGTGTCCACAAAGTTGTTCAAACTGCATAACGTCGTCAAAGGCCTCTTCTCCACCCAGCTGACTATCAGGATAACTTTGTCCTTCAGCTCATTCTGTCGGGCCCGAATCACACAAGTATTTCAAGGTTTAACCGTGAAAATGATTTTACCGTATTTGTAGAGAATTTACACAGAACATAGTCCAAGACGCATCGCGAACGCCAGACCTCTCTACATGTCTGTCTGCCACTTCAAGGATGCAGGCCAGGGTGCTGCCTGCTCCTCATTTCACTGGCGTGCTTCAATTTCCTGGGTCAATCAGCCCCGACCCCCCTCCCCCCCTTCTTCCTCACACACACACACACACACACACACACACACACACACACACACACACACACACACACACACACACACACACACACACACACACACACACACACACACATGGGCACAGACACATGCACACACATACAAATACTTGTACATGTATACGCACACACACAAACACACACATATACACATACGCACACATATATATATATACACACACACACACACACACACACACACACACACATGTATATATATACACACACACGTATACATATACACACTCGCTCATCACTCACTCACTCAGTCACCATCCACTGCCACAAAAGGCCTGCTAGTCATTTCCATTTGACTTTTCTCTTATCTCCGCCGCAAAAAAAAAAAAAAGCATTTCCATCTACGAGCCAGCGGGTGTTAATGTGAAAGCAAGGGTTTGAATATTAGACGCAGGGGCAGCGTTTAAACATTTGACCGCCGTTTGTTCCCCTGGCTGCATATAAAAAAGAAACCAAAGGGAAAGAAATAACCGATGATAGATAGGGGTCCAAATGTCACGCAAGGAATGGCTTTTGCCATGAATGTTTTATTCAGTCCAGTGTCGTGCCGCCACATTTTTACAATAGAAAATGTAAATGTTATGCAGAGTGTTAAAAAACCCCCCACCATATAGTTTATGACCTTCTATAAAAGAGCGGGAAAATTACTTTCCATCCCAATAAGGCCGGAATGAAACACATATTTAATAGGAATTGGAAATGGGACTAGGGAGTGTGAGTGGCTGAGTTAGGGAGGGTGGTGTGTGTGTGTGTGTGTGTGTGTGTGTGTGTGTGTGTGTGTGTGTGTGTGTGTGTGTGTGTGTGTGTGTGTGTGTGTGTGTGTGTGTGTGTGTGTGTGTG
>OLKM01002780.1:0-54987 GCA_900291075.1 Melanogrammus aeglefinus | reverse complement strand
GCGCTTTCTTCCTACCGAGAATATTTGAAAATCGTGGGCTGATGAACATTCAATTGTAAACGTAGTTTGAGAAGTAAAGACAAGACCCCAATCGTCAATGTCCGGACTGACCCCACGGATCATTGGTCAATGTCCTACCATAAAACTTTTGTTTTCCCCAAAAAACCCTGTCGGTCTGTCGTTATGGTGGGTTGTCCAAAGGCTGCTGATTTTATGGCGTGTTGGACACCGCAACAGATGAGCGTCGACTCTGTATAACCTGCATTGAGAGAGTTCTATGTTGGTCATTAGCTGTTACGTCTTTCTGCACCAATTCGCACGTCTTCTTAAGGCCGACCTGGGCTGTACCACTTTGGCCCGAGGGAATGCGCTCTACGTTTCTTCCCCCTATAGACAAAATCGGAATTTGGTCCTGCCGCCCCTGTGACACCCCCCCGTTAACGGGCGGCCCACAGGAATTCTCACCAACATTCCGGCAAATTACCGCCCGCGTGCGTGTGTTGTGCGCCCAGCCGCTCGCGCAGCGCCGTTGTTATGCGATCTTGACCTGAGGAAATCGCTATAGGTGCCTACCCGGTAATATCATACCATGCGCTCTATAAATCAATACATTTGTAGTATTCCCCATCGTTGCTATTGAAGAAGAAGTCTCTGTGGAAAATTAGGTGATAGAAGTTTAACGGTACCACTGGATCATGCACCGCCTACCCGCACATCGTCAAGGTGGACCGGGCCTTGAATTCACTGCGGTCTCTCTTATATCCATCTTGCCAAAGATATTTATTACTTGTCCTCTAACACTCTGATCTCACTAAAAGGGCTAGTCAGCACGAAAACAGCCAATTATGACAACATGCGGCTATGTATAGGGAAAGAAAGAATACCAATGCTGAATTGCAAACATCTGCCAACAAATGATTTCTAAAATCTGCCCATATATGGACATGTCAGAGTTTTGCGCGTTTCCACTCGCTACATGTTTCATCTTGTGGCCCGCTAGGTTTAATTACTACCACAAAGAAGTTAAAACTCTACGGGGCTATCTTCATCATTATGGGTTTTGTTTTTTGACGGCCACAGCGAATCCGGGGCTATTCCCCAAAAGATCCGGGGCCTATAGCCTCGAATGCCCCAACCGCAGCCTCATACACGATTTCCGTCGCCTGCCTCCCCACGGTCAGAAAGGATCTTTGCTCTTTTAGTCAAAAAGCTTACTTGATGCAAGGTCCGGCCGCTTTCATTCAACGAGTTTTAGTATGATTTAGTATAGAGGCTATGAGAATTAAGTGTTAGCCTATACGACGTAATGTCGGGCTGCGACGCTGGCTTTGGGCCGACTCGGAATTGGCTGACTGCCGCTGGGCTTCACTCGCGCCCCGGCGGCCACTGGCCGGCCGGCATGCCTAGAGCCACGGCAGCCGGCTGTCAACTGTGCTGCCGGCTGCCACTGGCCACCGGCTGCCACTGGCAGGCTGAGCGACTAGGTCGCGACCATAAAAGCGTCACGACCTATTTGGCGGCAAATAGGTCGCAACCAAACCAGAGGTATGGCTGAATGAGCGACCTGTGGCAGCAGCCATTGTTGCCATGGGCTGCTTAGCACAACCAAAAGCCTATGTTATCAGTTAACATCTTCATTGAACAGGAAACAATATACGGTGCGTCAGTCTAATAAAAACGTATAATATATAGCTTAGATATTGATAGACCAATAGGCCTTTTTTTATAATGTGTATTATAAATAAATATGCCTATTGGTCTATCCATCTATATTTAATTAATTTTGAATTAACTTTGTTAATACAGTGAATGTGTACAAAATGTATATTGATTATATTGAATAGCTATTGGTTTGTTAAATGTCTGACTAATAAAATATTCTTTTTGAACAAAGTTTTACAGTGTTCTAACAAAATGTTGACGGTGGTGTAAGTGGTAGTAATGCTTGCTTAGTAAACAAGGGGTTGTCTGTTCGGTTCCCTCCAGGGACAGAAAGATCTTTGCTGTTTTAGTCAACTTACTTACTGACGCATCGGCCGCCTTTCAATTCCCACATTTTAGTATATGATTTAGTACGATGGTTATGATAATTATACGACGTAATGACGGGCTGCCTGCGATGCTGGCTGGTGTCGGTTGGCCGGCTGCCGCTGGCCGGCCCTGGTGCTGCAGCTGGGCCGCCGCTGCCTCTGCTCCTCTGGCTGCCGCTTGCAGCTCTGGCAGGCTGAGCGACTAGGTTGCGACCATAAAAGCGTCATGACCCTTTTGACAGCAAATAGGTTGTGATGCTTTTATGGTCGCGACCTAGTCGCTCAGCCTGCCAGAGCTGCCAGCCGGTAGCCAGCGGCCAGCGGTAGCCAGCGGCCAGCGGTAACCAGCGGCAGCCAGCGGTGGCCAGCGGTAGCCAGCGGCGGCCAGCGGCGGCCAGCGGCGGCCAGCGGCGGCCAGCGGCGGCCAGCGGCGGCCAGCGGCGGCCAGCGGCCAGCGGCCAGCGGCAGCCAGCGGCCAGTGGCAGCCAGAGGCAGTCAGCCAACCGACCCCAGCCAGCGTTGCAGCCCGACATTACGTCGTATAATTATCATACCATCGTACTAAATCAAACTAAACTGTTGAAATGAAAGCGGCCGATTGCGTCAGTAAGTTTGACTAAAAGAGCAAAGATCTTTCTGACCGTGGAGAGATCCGAACAGAGAACCCCTTGGTTACTAACCAAGCGTTACTACCACTTACACCACTGTGACTGTTTTGTAAAAAACATTGTAAAACTTGTATCAAACTAGGCCTATATTAGGCCTACATGACAACCTTCTTCATAGAATATTGTATTAGTCAGACATTTAACAAACCAATAGGCTATACAATATAATCAATATACATTAGTACACATCACTTTTTACAAAGTTAATTTAAAATTAATTTAAAATTAGATGGAAAGACCAATAGGCATATTTTATTTATATATATTATAAAAAGGCCTATTGGTCTAATAATATCTAAGCTAGGCCTATATATTATTGTATGTACGCTTTTATTACACTGATGCACGTATATCTATTCTGTTCAATGAGATGTTAACTGATAACATATGCTTTTTGTTATCGGTAGCAGCCATGGTGACAATGGCTGGCTGCCACAGGTCGCTCATTCAGCCATACCCTCTGGTTGGTTGCGGACCTATTTACGCCAAAAGGTGTCGTGACGCTTTTTGTGGTCGCGACCTAGTCGCTCAGCCTTCCAGAGCTGCCAGCCGCAGCCAGCGGCCAGTGGCAGCCAGCGGCCAGTGGCAGCCAGCGGCCAGTGGCAGCCGGTGGCAGCCATCGCCAGTGGGCAAGCCAGCGGCCAGTGGCAGCCAGCGGCCAGCCGCAGCTAGCGGCCAGTGGCCAGCGGCAGTCAGCCAACCGATCCCAGCCAGCGTCGCAGCCCGACATTACGTTGTATAATTTATCATACCATCGTACTAAATCATACAAAAATGTGTTAAAATGAAAGAGGCCGATACGTCAATACAGTTTGAGTGTAAATGAGCTAAGAATTACTTTGGCCATGGAAAGAATCGATCACTCCTTCTTGATTACTAACCTAGCGTCTCTACCGCTTGTAGGCCTACCACTGGGGCATTAACAGTTGCTCGTTGCATTTATATAAAAACTATATCATTCCTGGAATGAAAAACTACATATCATACCTTATTTAGTCTAATGACATTTAACAAACAAATAGGCTATGTATAATAATCTAAAATACATTACTTCAATACGCCCAAATTACAAACTAATATATCACTCTATAATGAAGTGCTTTGTGCGTAATATACCTTATTAAGCTTAATGACATTTTAACACAACAAATATAGCCTATATATTACATAAGATATAAAATACATTATTTGAATACGCCCCAAATTTACAACTAATACATTTTCATTGACACTGATTAGACCAAACGATTCATTCATTTAAAACTGTAGGCCTACTTCAATATAAAAATAATATTTGCAATAAAGAGATGTAGGAAGCTTTCGCCAGAGAGCATGGCTTTCTGGTACTTCAACTGTCGCAAAAAACCTGTTAATAACATGCAAATTAACTGATTAAGGACCGCCCATAGACTTTGAGCGACCGAGGCAGCCAGCGACCACAGCGACTGAAAGCAGCGACCAACGCAGCGACCAATGCGACTTACGACGCGACCAATGCGACCTACGTCGCGACCAATGCGACCTACGTCGCGACGCACGTCGTTGGCCACTCAGAGAGCTCGGCCCTACTGCGTTCAAGAGAGAGAGAGAGGAGAGAGAGAGAGAGAGAAAGCAAACAATAAAAACACGTAAAATTTAAAAATTGAAAGAAAATAAATGTTATGACGACGCGACCAATGCGACCTACGTCGCGACCAATGCGACCTACGTCGCGACGCACGTCGTTGGCCACTCAGAGAGCTCGGCCCTACTGCGTTCAAGAGAAAGAGAGAGAGAGAGAGAGAGAGAGAAAGCAAACAATAAAAATACGTAAAATTGAAAAATTGAAAGAAAATAAATGTTATGAACTACACATTTGTGTAGTTGAATGATTTGTGACAAGGTGTTTACCTAAAATGTGTATTTACAAAGTGATCCCAAAATTACAGTCCACTCAGTAACACATGGCCAAATTCATTTTCATGTTGATCGCCATCATCATCATCATCATCATCATCATCATCATCATCATGGTGGTCATCGTCCTCTTCATCGTTGTCACCATGATCATCATCATCGTCTGGCTGTGGAATGTTCCTCCGCTTGCAGAGGTTGGTGTGTAGAATGGCACATACAGTGATAACACCCTCTCTGGGGTGAGGCGTATTTCCCCATGGAGGACGTTTCATCTGCCCAATTCCTCTCTCCACAACATTTCGTGTATGTTTCTGTGCTCTAACATATATGGAGGAAAACAGTAAACAATAATAAATATGGATTCAACAAATAAAAGGCGTCAAAGAGCCAATACGATGTGTTTTACATATAGGACTAAGCGTAATCTGCGTAATCACTTACATGTTATACTTTAACTGTGCTCCCGGTTGGGGATTGAGGTAGGGTGTCAAGAGCCACGTCTTGCAGGGATAGCCGCTGTCACCCAGCAAGTGACACCCAACTGGTACATGGTGCCTCTCAAAAAGCTGCCTCAGACCGCTCTCCATTAAAATGCGTCCATTAAAATGCGTCCAACATGGATAGCGCCAGGCCACTATTGGCGCATTTCCACTAGCACGGCTCGGCTCGGTACGGCTCGGCTCGGCGCGCTATTTGCGTGTTCCCACTAGCACGCAGTACCTGCAACCGGGTACATTTTTGGTATCACCTCAGCCCTGGTTCCAAGCGAGCCGAAGCGTTACTAAAACGTGACGTCAGCCGACTGCCTTCCACTGATTGGCCGATGAGTGTCGTCACTGGAAGCGTCATAACCGCGCGACGACCGCCTAGAATGTAAATAAAAACAAGACGCAAGACAAAACACCACTTATTACTTCTTTTTGACTTGGAACGAGATGGCTGAGGAGCAGTAACACGATCGCCTCCATGTCCTCCATGCTGTCCTCCTCTGATGTTGTTGTTGTTGTTGTTGTTCTGGTCTTCCGGATTTGTACGTTGCTCGGCGTAGTGTAAATGACGTCACAGCGGTTTCGCGCAGCCGTGTTATGACGACCCACGTCGAGGAGGCACCAGTTGTAATGGAAACACAACCATACCGAGCCGAGCCGAGCCGTGCCGAGCCGTATCGAGCCGAGCCGTGCTAGTGGAAATGCGCCATTTGTAACAACATCCAGTATCAAAAGCATCAAAAGCATCAAAAGCAACTTGCGTGTTGATGGAATGCACTTTCTTCCTATCGACGAACACGTCGTCATCTTTTGATGGCGCAATTACTTTTATGTGTGTCCCGTCAATATACAGTATAGCACCGACCACACCGGGCATACCTGCAATTGCCATGAAGTTGGCTTTGATCCTTTGTAATTGTTGAATATCCAAAGGAAACCGGATAAACTGTTGGATAAAATGTGGTCTCGAGAGCGCATTGATAGTTTGGTTCATGGCACGGCTGACTGATGGTTGCGATATTCCTAAATCGTCGGCCTTGCAAAGTTGCATTTTTCCTGTTGCTAAATAACGTAGTGTTGCCCAGCATTTTATTTCGGGACTAATCGGATTATTCCTGTTAGTCTGGGATGTTATTGCATCCCGCACTAATTCCACTACAAGTTTAATACTCTCACGATTTAGCCTATATCTCTTCATTAACTCACAGTCTTCCATTGTCTCCAAAACATTTTGTCTCGCAGCCATTTTACGATTCTTTGTGAATAGGCCTTACTGAATTAGGAGTCCTCTTGAGGACTTTTAAGATCTCCTAGACTTAGGTGCTACTTTTAGGCCTAAAATACTTTGTGAATGGCTCTTAGTGAAAAAAGTTAGAAGTCCTAAATTTAAGAGTGACAGGCCCATTATTTTTTAGGAGTTACTCCTAAATTCGCCAGTTAGGGCCTACTTTTAGGCCTAAGATCCTTTGTAAATACGGCCCCAGATTTCTTACTCTATTTCGGAGGAGATGAACAAAGGAACGACTGTGGGAAATCTTGCAAAGAATTTACAACTGAATCTGATTCACTTTAAGCAGAACTCAGACTTTACCCAACAAAGACAATGTATGTGATATCGGAGTAATGTGTCTGTGTTTCTGTAAATCCATCACTGAAAAGTAGGCCTATTATATATTTCTGGGCTGATCTGGAAACACAGTGTACCTCCCGTTTGACTAAAAAGGAAATTTTTGCATACATAACATACACAAGGGCAGTGTGCATGACATCTTTAACGAAACTTCACCCATCGACGATAGCAATAAACCTCTCCATGGTGCTGATTCGCTTATCTTGAAGAACATTTTCAACCATTGTTATTAATTAATTAAGATCTGCAACGTTTTAATTGACCGAGTTACGTTTACAAGCTGTCTGTCATAATTATGAAGGAATATTCATGAACAAAAAAAGATTAATGAATACATCCTCTTCCGTCTCATCGAACACTCGGTGTCGCTCGAGACCGTGGAAATCCATGGCCTCCGTCTAAAACTCCTCCCTATTGTAAACGTTGGTCATCGACCATTTGTGACGGGAGAGTATTCAAAGCGCCTGTGTATTTGCAGCCGCAGAGCTGAATGGATGTTACGTCGGGTGAACCACATATAGGCCGGATCGATCCCCGAACACTGGATTTAAATGGTGGTTGTGATTTAATATTTTTCCCGGACAACGATGCCTTTTCGAGAACAAAGAGGATATGTTTGGGCTCATCTCGTTGTATTGCTTTGTCTCGTTGGCCGGTCTGACACGCAGATATCATACTCCGTTTCAGAGGAGGCGAACAAAGGCACCGTAGTTGGGAATCTCGCGAAGGATTTAAACCTCAATGTGCAGGAATTTGCGTCAAGGGATCTACGCATTGTTTCTGGATACAGTAAGACGTATTTCAACGCGGACTTACGGACCGGCAACCTCTTTGTTGATCACAGGATAGACAGAGAAGAGCTGTGTCCGAACACGGCAAAATGTTCCCTCAGAATACAAGCTGTGTTAAACAATCCCGTCACTGCACACCGCATTGAAGTCAATGTTTTAGACATTAATGACAACTCGCCCACGTTCGCTGAGAAGTCATACAATGTTAACATTGTTGAATCGTTAGCAACTGCAGAACAGTGTTTTCTTCCTATAGCAATCGATGCAGATATAGGCAGCAACTCTGTGAAGACATACAGACTGAGTCAAAATGAATATTTCTCCCTCGATATACAGAACGGAGGGAAGCATGGTGTTTCTGCGGAGTTAGTGTTACAGAAAGCGTTAGATCGAGAGAAAGAACCGGTCATTACACTTACTCTGACCGCGTTGGACGGAGGTAAACCTCCGAAATCAGGAACAATACAATTAACAGTAAATGTAATTGATGTGAACGATAACTCGCCCATTTTCAACAAATTACTGTATAAAGTCAATGTTGCTGAAAATGCCCTGGTTGGAACTCTAGTGATACAGCTAAATGCAACCGATAAAGATGAAGGACTGAATAGTAAGCTTTTGTATTCCTTCATTAAACGAGGTAATATCGACAAATCAGATAGGCCTACATTTGGTATTGATTCGGAAACGGGGAAAATAACAGTTGAGGGACGTTTAGATTATGAGGACACACCTGCTTATGAAATACGAGTACAAGCAGTCGACCAGGGAAATCCGCCTCGAAGCGCACATGCTAAACTTTTGATTGAGATCACCGACGTCAACGATAATTCTCCGGAAATTTCGTTGACGTCACTGATGACCCCCGTGAAGGAAGACGCAGCAATGGGGACCATCGTTGCCTTGTTGACAGTGAGTGACAATGACGGGGGACCGAATGGCATGACAAACTGTAAACTCTTAGGATCCGTTCCTTTTCAGTTAAAATCAAATTACAAAAATGATTATTCGTTGGTCGTAAATTCCCCTCTAGACAGGGAGAGCGCCGGCTTTTACAACGTCACAGTTGAAGCCGTGGATGACGGGACGCCGCCTCTGTCCAGCACCACCGTCATTAGCATACAAATCGCTGATGTAAACGACAACGCCCCCGTTTTTCACGAGCCAGTGATTAATGTGTATGTTAAGGAAAACAGTAAGGTCGGAGCTATAATCGACACTATTAAAGCATATGATCCTGATTTGGGTGAAAATGCAAGATTAGTTTACACATTGATAGAAAAACAACCAAAAATTGTTCCAATTTCATCCCTTGTTAATATTAATTCAGAAACAGGAGAGATTGTCAACCTTCAGTCTTTCAATTTCGAAGAGTTTAAAACATTCAGCTTTAAAGTTCAGGCCTCAGACTCTGGGGTTCCTGCACGCTGAGCAGCAACACAACTGTTAATGTCTTCATCCTGGATGAGAATGACAACAGCCCCGGCATTTTAGCCCCCTACTCCGAACACGGCTCCGTTAACAGTGAGAACATTCCCTACTCTGCTGAAGCGGGATACTTTGTGGCTAAAATCAGGGCCGTAGACGTAGACTCTGGTTACAATGCACTGCTTTCTTATCACATCTCTGAACCCAAAGGAACCAATCTCTTTCGGATCGGAACCAGCACCGGTGAAATCAGGACTAAGAGACGGATGAGTGACAATGACCTGAAAACTCACCCGTTGGTGGTGCTGGTTTGTGATAACGGAGAGCCCTCCCTGACAGCTACTGTGTCTATTGATGTCGTTGTGGTCGAAAACACAGGAGACCTTCAGACTCAGTTCAGACACATACCGCTAAAGGAGGACAGCTTCTCTGCTTTAAACCTGTATTTGCTGATCGCCATTGCTTCGGTGTCAGTGATCTTTCTACTCAGTCTCATCAGTTTGATAGCAGTCAAATGCCACCGGAGAGCAGAACAACAGTTTCAGCAGGTACAGCGCCCCAATGATCACTACCCACCCCGACGGGAGCTGGTCTTACTCTAAATCTACTCAGCAGTATGACGTGTGTTTCAGCTCAGACACACTGAAGAGTGACGTAGTAGTGTTCCCTCCTCAATTCCCACCTGTTGATGGAGAACTTATCAGTATAAACGGAGGAGACACTTTAAGCAGAACTCAGACCTTACCAAATAAAGACAAGGTAAGAATCCCATGAGTTGCTTTAAATACTATGAACTTGTCCTCGTCAAACTTTGTTTCTAGATTCAATAAACCCTTTTTATCGAGAAAAAAGTTAACATTGTTGTATGAACACTAACAATTGTATGATATCTTCCATTTGTGTGTTAGAAAGTCTACATCTAACCATGAATGTAGTTTTTATTTACAAATGGGAACAAAACATTTAGCTGTTCAATAGCAGATTACAGTGTATCGTAACGCTGCTGACACCGTGTCGTTATTTAAATGTGAACATCTTTACATGCTATTGGTTTAAGTAGTAGATCAGCAATCGGAGCTTTTAGAGCACGAGGTTATAATTATGAAGGTAAAAGGGGGTGACGCCGTTCTGCGAGCGTCGACAGTAAGAACGCTGTCCATGCTGTACGTGAGATATTATGTGACTCCACCATGATGGCTGTTTTCAGGATCTTGTTAAGTAATGCAATCAATTCTTTAAGGCAGTCCTCTTGTCAAATTATTAAATGCTGATTCCCCAACATCATTTATTTTTAACCATATCTGCCTTTATATGTACTATTTCTCAGGATTTTGCTGGAAAATGCTCAAATGAATTTCATCGAAATCATTGCGATTTAAGCTTGGACATTGTATGGACAGATGATGTCGCTATGGTCGGAGAACACTCCCACAGATTTTCGTCCGTTCGATAAGGCTCCTCCTCTGTATGACGAGGCGGCCGTGGTCCACTAAAGCTTTGTGAGGAGAAACATAAATGATGAGGAAGCAGCGAGGGAAGATCTGTCCGCTATAGTCAGCTATCTAGACCTAAAACGTTCCTGTAATGTAATGCGTATTGTTGATATCAGACTTCATTGTGGCTTAGAAATGGAATACCGAATCGGATTTACATCGCTTTGGATACACATATGTGCTTTGCTGTGTTTCGCCGACTGGTCTGGAGCTCAGCTTTCCTATTCTGTACTCGAGGAGGTAGACAAAGGCTCCGTCGTGGGTAACCTCGCTAAGGATTTAAACATTGACCTCAAAGATTTGGAATACAGAGACTTGCGGGTTTGGCCAGGACGCTCAAAGAACTATTTTGAAGTTGATTGGAAAACCGGTGCGCTTTATGTCGGCGAAAGAATAGATCGAGAAGAGCTCTGTCCTAGCACGGTAAAATGCTCGTTGAATGTAGAGGCTATGTTGAGCAATCCGGTGCATTTGCATCGCTTAGATATTACCATTGTAGATATTAATGATAACGCGCCATTCTTCCGCGAAAAAGTGCGGATATTAAACATTTCGGAATCAACATCAACTGGTGAAAGATATCTACTACCAATGGCCAATGATGCAGATACAGGCAGCAACTCTATTAAGAGCTACAGACTGAGCCAGAATGAACATTTCTCGCTGGATGTACAGAGCGGGGACGACCAGGGTGTATCCGCAGATTTAGTGTTGCAGAAAGCTTTAGACCGAGAAAAGCAGTCCGTCATCAACCTTGTTTTAATCGCTTTCGATGGAGGAAATCCACAGAAATCAGGGACACTAATAGTTCATGTAAACGTTATTGATTTTAATGATAACACTCCCATATTTAGTCAAAGTCTTTACATGGCCCAGGTAAATGAAAACGCTCCACTTCAGACTTCCATATTAACAATATCTGCGTCAGATTTAGACGAAGGGATAAACGCTGAGATTGTATACTCGCTAATCGAAAGGGGAAATTTCAATCCGGAACAGATATTTTCTATTAATTCACAGACAGGGGAAATAACGGTAAAAGGCGAACTTGATTTTGAGAAAAACCCTGCTTATGATATTCGTGTACAGGCGAAAGACAAAGGCACGCCGTCTCGTAGTGTTCACGGAAAAGTGCTGTTGGAAGTAATCGACGTAAATGACAACATTCCCGAGATTATCATCACGTCTCTTATGAGCCCAGTAAAAGAGGATGCTCAGATAGGGTCGGTGGTCGCTCTGGTAACCGTAAATGATAAAGATGGCGGAAGTAATGGTCTCACTAATTGCAAAATATTAGGATCGGTGCCATTTAAATTAAAACGAAACTACAACAATTATTATTCCTTAATTGTGGATGGGTCTCTTGATAGAGAGGATGCCTCCGAGTATAGCGTCACCATCATAGCCAGTGATGAAGGGAGCCCGCCCCTCTCGAGCACCAGTGTGATCGCTGTCCACGTTTCTGACGTGAATGACAACGCGCCTCGATTCTCAGATCCAATCATTAGTGTTTATGTGAAGGAGAATAGTCCAGTTGCAGCTACTATC
The DNA here is from genome assembly GCA_900291075.1 of Melanogrammus aeglefinus. NCBI lineage: Eukaryota > Metazoa > Chordata > Actinopteri > Gadiformes > Gadidae > Melanogrammus > Melanogrammus aeglefinus. The sequence continues at coordinate 43,015 of OLKM01002780.1, read as the reverse complement.
TACACCATCAGTGCAATAGACCCCGATAAAGAGGATAATGCAAAAGTATCGTACACACTGTTAGGGATTTCGTCGAAAAGTATTCAGGTTTCCTCCGTTGTTAACATCAACTCAGTGACGGGAGATATTGTCACTCTGCAATCCTTTAACTTTGAAGAGGTTAAAACGTTTCAAATCAAAGTTAAAGCCACCGATGATGGAGTTCCTCCCCTCAGCAGTAACGTGACAGTGAACGTCTTTATCCTGGATGAGAATGACAACAGTCCCGGGATTTTAGCCCCCTATTCTGAACACGGCTCCGTTAACAGTGAGAACATTCCCTACTCTGCTGAAGCGGGATACTTTGTGGCTAAAATCAGGGCCGTTGACGCAGACTCTGGTTACAATGCACTGCTTTCTTATCACATCTCTGAACCAAAAGGAACCAATCTCTTTCGGATCGGAACCAGCACCGGTGAAATCAGGACTAAGAGAAGGATGAGTGACAATGACCTGAAAACTCACCCGTTGGTGGTGTTGGTTTGTGATAACGAGAGCCCTCCCTGACAGCTACTGTGTCTATTGATGTCGTTGTGGTTGAAAACACAGGAGACCTTCAGACTCAGTTCAGACACGTGCCGCTAAAGGAGGACAGCTTCTCTGCTTTAAACCTGTATTTGCTGATCGCCATTGCGTCGGTGTCAGTGATCTTTCTACTGAGTCTCATCAGTTTAATAGCAGTCAAATGCCACCGGACAGACAACAGTTTCAGCAGGTACAGCGCCCCAATGATCACCACCCACCCTGACGGGAGCTGGTCTTACTCTAAATCTACTCAGCAGTATGACGTGTGTTTCAGCTCAGACACACTGAAGAGTGACGTAGTAGTGTTCCCTCCTCAATTTCAGCCTGTTGATGGAGAACTGATCAGTATAAACGGAGGAGACACTTTAAGCAGAACTCAGACTTTACCAAATAAAGATAAGGTAAGATGTCCATGAGTTGCTTTCAAATACTTTCCTTATTAGACTTTCTTTCTAGCAAAAAGCCTTTTAATGGAGCAAACGTTAATATTGTTGTATACACACTGAAAACGCTATGATATGTTTCCTTTTTGTGTTAATAGAACTACGTCTTGACATAACAGTTATGTTTAAAACATATGGCTACAATACATATTATTTATGCTCTGTATTGTCTCTGATGACAGTGTTCTGTAACACTGCAGGCACCGTCGCATTATGTTAATGGCAACATATGTTTATGTTAGGAGCTGAAGTGGTAGATCACCATTCGGAGCTACTGGATCTCACGAGGTATAATTATGAAGATAAACAATGGAGCCGCCAATCTCCACGCGTTCACAGTAAGGGCGCTGTCCATTGTACTGGACGTGAAATGTTCTGTGACTGCATCATGTTGGCGGTTTTCAGGTTACGTAATGCAAATCAATTATTGGAACCGGTCAACTGATCAAATGATTAAATTCCGATTTCTACAAAATATATTTTTCAATACATATAGTATAAATTAATTTGTGGGCTGTCGCTGGACATTGAAAGTGGACAAGAATTACCTGCATGATCCATCGAAATAATTGAGATTTAAGCTTGGATATTATATGGACAGTTGATGTCGCTATACAACCCTCAGACCCACCGAGTCGCGTCAGTACGATAACCAGGCTCCTCCTCTGTAAGGCGGCCGTGGTCCACTACAGCTTTGTGTGGAGATGCACAAATGACGAGGAAGCAGCGAGGGAAGAGCTGTGCGCTATCAACAGCAATCTAGACCTAAACGTTCGTGGGTCGTAATGCGTATGTTGTTGATAGCCGGCTTCATTGTGGCTTAGAAATGGAAAACCGACTCGGATTTACACCATTTTGGATACAAATATGTGCTTTGCTCTGTTTCGCCAACTGGTCGGGAGCTCAGCTTTCATATTCTGTATTCGAGGAGATAGACAAAGGCTCCGTCATGGGAAACCTCGCTAAGGATTTAAACATTGACCTCAAAGATTTGGAATACAGAGACTTGCGGGTTTTGCCAGGACGCTCAAAGAACTATTTTGGAGTTGATTGGAAAACCGGTGCGCTTTATGTCGGCCAAAGAATAGATCGCGAAGAGTTATGTCCTAGTACGGTAAAATGCTCGTTGAATATAGAGGCTATGTTGAGCAATCCGTTGCATTTGCATCGCTTAGAGGTTACCATTTTGGATATTAATGATAACGCACCATTGTTCGGTGAGCGAGTGAGGATATTAAACATATCAGAATTAACTCCTACTGGTGAAAGATATTTGCTTCCAATGGCCAATGATGCAGATACAGGCAGCAACTCTATTAAGAGCTACAGACTGAGCCAGAATGAACATTTCTCGCTGGATGTACAGAGCGCTGACGACCAGGGTGTATCCGCAGATTTAGTGTTGCAGAAAGCTTTAGACCGAGAAAAGCAGTCCGTCATCAACCTTGTTTTAACCGCTTTCGACGGAGGAAAGCCACAAAAATCAGGGAATCTTAAAATAATTGTAAACGTTATGGATGTGAACGATAACGCTCCCATATTTAGCCAAACTCTTTACAAGGCCCAGGTAAAAGAAAACGCTCCTCTTCAGACTTCAATATTAACAATATCTGCGTCCGATTTAGATGAAGGAATAAACGGCGAGGTTGTTTACTCGTTTATCGAAAGGGGGAAATTTAACCCTGGTGTGATGTTTTCTATCAATTCACAGACAGGGGAAATAACGGTAAAAGGCGAACTTGATTTCGAGAAAAACCCTGCTTATGATATTCGTATACAAGCAAAAGACAAAGGCACGCCGTCTCTTAGTGTGCACGGCAAAGTGCTGGTTGAAGTAATCGACGTAAATGACAATATTCCGGAGATTATAATCACGTCTCTTATGAGCCCAGTAAAAGAGGATGCTCAGTTAGGGACCGTGGTCGCTCTAGTTGCCGTGAATGATAAAGATGGCGGAAGTAACGGTCTAACTAATTGCAACATCTTAGGATCGGTACCATTTAACTTAAAACTAAACTACAAAAATTATTACTCTTTGATTGTGGCTGGGCCTCTAGACAGAGAGGATGCCTCCGAGTATAGCGTCACCATCATAGCCAGCGACGAAGGGAGTCCGCCTCTCTCGAGCACCAGTGTTATCGCTGTCCACGTTTCTGACGTGAATGACAACGCGCCCCGATTCCCAGATCCTGTCATTAGTGTTTATGTGAAGGAGAATAGTCCATTGGGAGCTACTATATACACCATCAGTGCAGTTGACCCTGATACATATGATAATGCAAAAGTATCGTACACACTGTTAGGAATTTTACCGAAAAGTTTTTCCGTTGTTAACATCAACTTAGTGACGGGAGATATTGTCAGCCTGAAATCCTTTAATTTTGAAGAGATTAAAACATTTCAAATCAAAGTTCAAGCCACCGATGATGGTGTCCCTCCACTCAGCAGTAACGTGACTGTGAACGTTTTCATCCTGGATGAGAATGACAACAGTCCCGGGATTTTAGCCCCCTATTCTGAACACGGCTCCGTTAACAGTGAGAACATTCCATACTCTGCTGATGCGGGATACTTTGTGGCTAAAATCAGGGCAGTAGACGCAGACTCTGGTTACAATGCACTGCTTTCTTATCACATCTCTGAACCCAAAGGAACCAATCTCTTTCGGATCGGAACCAGCACCGGTGAAATCAGGACTAAGAGACGGATGAGTGACAATGACCTGAAAACTCACCCGTTGGTGGTGTTGGTTTGTGATAACGGGGAGCCCTCCCTGACAGCTACTGTGTCTATTGATGTCGTTGTGGTTGAAAACACAGGAGACCTTCAGACTCAGTTCAGACACGTGCCGCTAAAGGAGGACAGCTTCTCTGCTTTAAACCTGTATTTGCTGATCGCCATTGCGTCGGTGTCAGTGATCTTTCTACTCAGTCTCATCAGTTTGATAGCAGTCAAATGCCACCGGACAGACACAGTTTCAGCAGGTACAGCGCCCCAATGATCACCACCCATCCTGACGGGAGCTGGTCTTACTCTAAATCTACTCAGCAGTATGACGTGTGTTTCAGCTCAGACACACTGAAGAGTGACGTAGTAGTGTTCCCTCCTCAATTCCCGCCTGTTGATGGAGAACTTATCAGTATAAACGGAGGAGACACTTTAAGCAGAACTCAGACTTTACCAAATAAAGATAAGGTAAGATTTGACATGCTGAAACTCAGTTGGTTTCTTGTTTTGTGATTCTCCTTGGGTGCACAACGTAACCAAACCATTTGTCTTTTTCATTTTGTGATCGATTCAAGGTCCTGGACTTCGTTTTTATACCTCACTCATGAAGCTCTGTAGTTGTGCAGTTTTAATAGAGGTAACCTCAAAAAATATTGTGTAAAATATCTCCCATTAGGCCTGTAACAATGCCTTGACCTTAGCTTGGTTTTTGCTTGCTCTGCAATTTTTTCTTCAGTTGGTGACACTCATCCAACCTTTATGGCTCCATTACAACAGTTTTTCACTCATAAACAACAAGGCTTGTATAAAAACAACATTTAAATCTAAGCATAAGGAAGGCTGCTAAATTGTTTAATGTGATTGTGCCTGATTAGGACGCTGACGAAACAATAATGGAAAATATGAAGTCCATTAGTTCCAAGTTATCTCGAATTCTGTAGAAGTATTTCACTTATCTTTATTTCCACACGTCACCACTGTAATCCCATTTGTGGACACACTTTTATCAGTCAGTAGCTCCTCCCTTTTCGTACATGAGAGAGCGCTGTCTGCTTTGTTCGCTGGTGAGAATGGACTGAATGTCCATTCTTTGGTGTGTCATCGGTGGTTGGATTGCGGGATTACATTCAGCAGTACCACTGCTGAGTTAATGTGTTTCTGAAAACTATTCTACCGAAAGGATACAATCAGGATGCTTCAACAATGGAATATTTTTGCAGTTTTAATTGGTTGTTGTATTTTGCTATTACACATTCCACAAATCCAAGCGACACACATTTCGTATTCTGTGTCTGAGGAGCTGAAGGCAGGAACTATTGTGGGGAATTTAGCGAAGGATTTGCATCTGGATCTCCTAGACTTGGCGTCTCGGGGTTTTCACATCTCTGGACCTAATGCGAGGTATTTCGAAATCATTGGAAAGACAGGGGCTCTCCTCGTTAAAGACCGAATAGATCGCGACGAGCTCTGTTCTCGTAACGCGAAGTGTTCTCTAGAATTGGAGGCCATTGCGAGCTCCCCGCTGAATCTCTATCGCTTTGAGGTTCAAATATTGGATATAAACGATAATGCCCCCTTATTTCGGATACCAGAATCATCACTGAATGTATCAGAGTCGTCTCTTCCAGGGGAAAGATTCACACTACCTCAAGCTTATGACGCGGACGTCGGTAGTTTCTCGGTGAAGGGCTACAAACTCAGTCAGAACGACCATTTCTCCCTGGATGTACAGAATAGTGGAGAGCACGGTACGTCTGCTGAGTTAGTCCTGCAAAAGGCTTTAGATCGAGAAAAGCAGTCGGTTGTTAAACTAACACTGACCGCAGAAGACGGAGGGAAACCTCCCAGATCAGGAACCTTACAGATCACCGTTAATGTAGAAGACGTCAACGACAATGTCCCCCTCTTTGATAAACAACTATACAAAGCCAAGGTGTTTGAAAACACACCTCAGGGTACGAGGGTGCTTACAGTACATGCAAATGATTTAGATGAAGGCTTACATTCTGAAATTGTGTATTCATTTATCAACCACGATAATGATAATATTGTTGACGTATTTGCCATCGATTCTGCGACCGGAGTGATAACAGTACAAGGTACATTAGATCATGAAAGAAACAATGCAATTGAAATTCGTGTGCAAGCAAAGGACAAAGGATCAACTCCAAGAGCTTCACATTGCAAAGTACTGGTCGAAGTCACGGATGTGAATGACAATCCACCAATAATATCTATTACGTCATTAGTAGACACGATCAGGGAAGGTGCGTCGCGCGATACAATGGTCGGCCTAATAACTGTAAAAGACAACGACTCCGGTAAAAACGGCATGGTTGATGCTAGGTTAACTGATAATGTACCATTTGTAATAAAAAATACATATAAAAATCATTATTCTTTAGTGGTAGATGGGACGCTTGACAGAGAAAAGGCCTCAGAATATAACGTCACCATAATTGCGACGGACGAAGGCAATCCGCCCCTTACGAGTACAAGCGTTATCGCCGTACTGATATCTGATGTAAATGACAACCCTCCACATTTTTCAGAATCGATTGTTCGTATTTTTGTGAAAGAAAACAGCAACTTTGGTACTGTAATTTATACAATGAAAGCCGATGACGACGATGTCAATGAAAATGCCAAAGTCACGTTTTCTTTATTGGATAACGATAACAAAATAAACCAAATAGCATCGATGTTAAACATTAACTCAGAGACGGGGGACATTGTCAGCCTAAAAAGTTTCAACTATGAAGAGATCACAACGTTTCAGTTTAAAGTTCAGGCCACAGACTCTGGAGTTCCTCCCCTCAGCAGTAACGTGACAGTCAATGTTTTCATTCTGGATGAGAATGACAACAGTCCCGGGATTTTACCTCCCTATTCTGAACACAGCTCTGTTAATAATGAAAACATTCCCTACTCTGCTGATGCGGGATACTTTGTGGCTAAAATCAGGGCAGTAGATGCAGACTCTGGTTACAATGCACTGCTTTCTTATCACATCTCTGAACCCAAAGGAACCAATCTCTTTCGAATTGGAACCAGCACTGGTGAAATCAGGACCAAGAGACGGATGAGTGACAATGACCTGAAAACTCACCCGTTGGTGGTGTTGGTTTGTGATAACGGAGAGCCCCCCCTGACTGCTACTGTGTCTATTGATGTCGTTGTGGTTGAAAATACAGGAGACCTTCAGACTCAGTTCAGACACGTGCCGCTAAAGGAGGACAGCTTCTCTGCTTTAAACCTCTATTTGCTGATTGCCATTGCGTCAGTGTCAGTGATCTTTTTACTGAGTCTCATCAGTTTAATAGCAGTCAAATGCCACCGGACAGACAACAGTTTTAGCAGGTACAGCGCCCCAATGATCACCACCCACCCTGACGGGAGCTGGTCTTACTCTAAATCTGCTCAGCAGTATGACGTGTGTTTCAGCTCAGACACACTGAAGAGTGACGTAGTAGTGTTCCCTCCTCAATTCCCGCCTGTTGATGGAGAACTGATCAGTATAAATGGAGGAGACACTTATGGCCTGACTCAGACATTACCCAACAAAGACAAGGTATGTTGTCTTGGAAAGCCCACCCACTTATTGTTTGTTTATCTGCCATTATATGTGAAAAAAATGGATATAATGCGTCTAATTTTCCTTTCTGTGATTGGTATCTGAATTGCCTGAATTCAACTGAATTCAACCTTGTTATTGAACATTAGTCCAAATGGCTTCGGCCCTTGACATCCACTTTGAGAGAGTTTTAAGGGTCATTGGTTTTGCAGACTGTCATCCTTCAGCTTCTAAGAAGAGCTGTCCATGGTTCTGATAGTGTGGAGGATTCTCGCAAGCTTTCTGCCAGGTTGTTGGGCTGTATTTGTGATTCCAGATGTACTGCAAGAAGTAAGCATTAACTTGTAAAATCCATATGGTTATAAGCATACCCAGCTGGGGGTATTTCAGCTGTCTACTTCCATGTCTCTTGTAGGCTATACTACTACTACTACAACTGCTATACGATGACTAGTAGTAGTGGCAGTAGTAGTCCAGCAGTAGTAGTATACTACTACTATACTATTACTACTACCACTACTACTAATCAACATATTCCTACATAAACCTAATTTAACTAGTATTCTTCTAATCATAATAACAATACAAATGTTAGTCTTTTTTTATTAACTCAAATTCTAAGCTACTAATTTATCAGCATTACTACAACACTTTATTTAACCTTTTGCTAGATTATAAAACATTGTGCAATTCTCAGTAATAAGGGTTCAGTTATAAAAGCACATCATGCTGTTCCATTGTCAGTGCAGTGCATCCGTCAGTGGTTAGGGTGTAGTCTTCTCTAGCTTCCATTATCAGTGTTGACCCTCTCTGTTTTACTCCCCCTGCCTTGCTGGAGCCCTGCTACTTCTTAGCCTCATGCTTTCTTCCTCTTGTGTTTCTGAGTTCCACTTGATTTTTCAGTTGAGATTACTAAAGCATAAAGGCCTATAGCTGTAAAGCATTACTTCCAGGAACTATATATCAATTAATATAAATGAAAAGCACCAAGGAACTACTACATATTTTACGTTCGACATGTAACTCATTTGTGACTATTAGGATTCTTATACGAAGCACATTTGTTGTACAACGCCATAGGTTGCTGGGCTGACTAGATGAATACACACACTCGCTAGTGTGCCTTTTTCCCTTTCTCCTCTGACAAGCCTCTTTGCCATCCCCCTCCCCCCGCCTCCCTCTGCAAGGGAGCAGCTGAGACCAGTTACTGGGAATTAGCTATGCTCTCTCCAGACATGCTCTCTATTTGCCCCAACACGGTGTAGACATGCATCCATAAATGCACATAAACATATCAATAGCCTATGAAACGGTGCGTGATCGAGCATTAATGTCGGAAATCGTACAGAAATAACCGTGGTACATTTAATTATTTTTAATACAAAATACAGATTAAATATGGCAGCATATTATGCATTGCAAAATAGTTAGTATTGGTGTTGTATAAATTATGAACGTGAAACATTTGCATTTTATTTAAGAAATGTTTTCTTGATATCGTTTATTATAGAAGTCATCCGTCATACTGGCAAGGCTGTGATTCATCAATGCCGTCATTCGGACACCACACCATGACCCTATTTCAGGGAGTGGCCCAGTATAAACACGCATTGCATTATTCAGCCAAAGTCTTTGTTGAGCTGGTTAAATGCGATGTGTCCCAACCAGCGTTGTTCTGTGTGCTCCTATAAGCTTTGCATACAGCAGGTCGTGGTTTGTGTAAGTGGGTCAGCGCGTGCTTTAAAAATGGCAGCGCGCATCGCTTGACTTGAATGAAAGTGTGTTGCTGCCATTCGCCACCAGTACGAGGCACAAACTGTTCGATTCGGAATGCCGCGTCGTTCTCTTCTCTGCATATTTCCCCCTAGCAATGCTCGGGGCTCTTTCTATGCGTTTGTGGCTGAAAATAGTGCTGTCTATGCTGCAGCTCTGAAGTCAAGTCGAGGGGGGAGGGGTCGGTAATTTTCCGCTATGCGCTGCAGCAGCAGGGAGCTTTCAGTACCGGCGAATCTACGCTGAGAGTTCGACTCGGCTCTCCTTCGTCCCCTGCTCTGCAGCTGGGCGGGGCTGGTGATGGCACCAGTATTTCTACTGTCAATCTCAGTTAAGCCGCTATGACCGGAAAAAAATCCCAGGAAATAAGGCAGAGGCTTAACCGTCCCTGCCTCAGGTCACTGTGGGTTGCGTGCGAGCCGTTGTCAAAAGGTGGTGATTGGGAAGACGAACAACAACTCAATGTAGTAGCCTACTGTTATGTGTATAGTTGTGCGGATTTCACGACGGCAAGACGAGTTGGCAAGCGCAACAAACAAAAGCTTTTCGAACCCTGCTGACTTCACTGCCGCAAATGCACTCAATAATTGATTCTCTGCATTAGCATGCTCGAGGCGGCAGAGTGCTCTGCCGGCTAAACAGCCCTGCATTCACGGAGCAGGGGAAAGGTGACATTTATTGGTGATAATTTCTGATGTAGGCTACGCCATTAATTGTTCTACAGTATATAGTCACAAACAACGAGTAATACGTTACGTCCTACAACAACACAAATAAACGGCACGGTTGAATGAGCTTTAATTATTTTCTATTGGTCACCACAGGAGCTATATTTTTTTCATATTTCTCTCTCCCTCATCTCTGTTGCGTCTGGGGCAGTATGCTGCTATAGGCTCATTTAGCCTGTGTTTGCCCGTGTGTACACTTCCTGTTGTCCCCCCCTCCCCTCCCTACCAGGGTGTGTCCTTTGTGAGGTTGGCTCTTCCAGACAAGGTTGCCATGGAGACCATTCTGAGCAGTAATGAAGTAATGTGCTCGTGCGTTTCCAGGGAGCTGCCAGTGTGCACACCCACCCCCATCTCCTACCTCAGTGTGTGATATTACCAGATGGCACTAACGCACATTGCATGATAGTGAGACAAACAGGCACATGTAAGCTTCCCGAGACGACAGCATGAGAAGCTATCCAGCTGAAAGGAAGGGGATAGAAAATGAGGTCTTAGGACGAAATATTAGGACGAAAATGCATTTAATACATTCAGCCGAGACCAAGAGTGGAACCAAGAGCCTTAGAAGCAAGCATTAAGCATGAGATAGTAAAAAGAAGAGTGACGAAAGAAAATACACAAATAAAAAACATTAAATATATCCCCAGCAGCTGATTGAGAACAGCAGAGGATTAGCATTGGTCACAGATGAAAAGGGATGGATTTATCACCCCACCCTTCCTGTTTCTCCCCTGCCCGCCCCCCCCCCCCCCTCGTCTCTACTGACTTCCAGTTCTCTGTTATGTTTGGTGTGGCTTGGGGATGTTGTTTCTCCCCGTTAGATGGGCTTTGTCATGCTCCAAACAGCGACTAGCATCCAAAGGCATCCTTTCTCTCTTCCTCTCTCTCCCCCTCTCTCACTCCCTTTCTCCCTCTCTCTATCTCTCTCTCTCCCTATCTCTCTCTCCCCTCTCCGGTGAGGAGACAAAGCCAGGGAGCCCTGAGAGGGATGTGTGAGCAAAGCCTGCCTGCTCTGGCCGCGATAGCTTTGTTTGCCAACACGCTCCGAATCTGCTTTACGTACGCACAGGCAGAGCCCGGAACAGGCGAGGCACTGTTTGACCGGCGAAGGGGGTCTCAAGGGAGCCATCTTTCTTTGCGGCTGTTAGGTCCTTCATGCCCTTTAACATGAAAGGGATGGCACGCAGGGAATATGCCAAGTAAGCAGTGTGCCCTCTTCCCTGCTGGGCCACATGGTAGAGGCATCGACGTGTTGAGACTGTCTTTGGATTATAAGTCTATAGGAGGATGTGATTCATTGTGGTTGTTGCTCAAATTTAGTATGCTATGTATACTTTGATGATAAACCTTTGGGTCTAATAGTCAATTATGATATGAATTCACCCGTTACTGAGACCAGATTAGCCCTCCACTATTTGAGATGAATACTCCTTTTCAGGTTTTTTTTTTTACTTGTAATCCATGAATAGAACATGGATTTAGGGTTTACCTTGAATTAACACACACACACACACACACACACACACACACACACACACACACACACACACACACACACACACACACACACACACAGTAAACTGTGCGTGGAAAACATTGCACTATGGCACTGGGATTACCACATTAGTACACACACTCACACACAACACACACACACACACACACACACACACACACACACAGTAAACTGTGCGTGGAAAACATTGCACTATGGCACTGGATACCACATTGTACTGTTAATACAACAAAAGAGCGTTCACACTTTAAATGAGGACACAGCTGAAGATGATCACACATGTTTTATCTGTGTCACATCAACACTCATTGTTATAATCAGCTCTAAATCATAAAGAACATCATGTGACATAACTTATACTAATTTCCTAATTTGACTCAAGGGGGTGTATAGTCTTGTGTACTGTTGTATCTCTCACTTCTGACAATCTTTCTCCGAGCCCATTAGTTCTTAATTAATGTGTCATAGAAAGCTGAACGTTGTCATTGGGCTTTGAGTGTGGATGTGTTGAGTGACGTCACTCCATCCTCTATGGACAAGAATGAGTTCACAAGTGTGACAGAAAAACAACTCAATCTTTCCTTGTTTGGATTAAATTCCCTTTCAACATCCTAATTGAAGCTACATGCTCACACTTTAGACATTTGACATTAGCCATCCTATACAGTACCTAGATATCCACAAAGGAAGTGTAACATTAATAACCAGTTTCTTAAAATCCCCAGGGTGGGTTGGCACTAGAACCCGAGGGAATGGCGTGATTACATCAGAGTCTGTGTGCAATTTGAGTAGGATTGACAAGCGGCACAATCTATGGGAAGAACATGTCACATTCACATTGCCAGCAGATGAGACAAATCAAAAAACAGGACCCATTCAAATGACTGCCGTTATTTAAGAAAACAATTTTCCTAAATAACCACAAACAACGTGGCTTTATTGTTATACTAATGGAAGATGACACATTGCGTCTCTCTCTGTTTCAATTGGAACTCTCATCTGTCACTCTCTTTCTCCTCTCACCTCTGCTCTCTCTCTCTCTCTCTCTCTCTCTCTCTCTCTCTCTCTCTCTCTCTCTCTCTCTCTCTCTCTCTCTCTCTCTCTCTCTCTCTCTCTCTCTCTCTCTCTCTCTCTCCTCTCTCTGTCTCTCTCTCTCTCTCTCTTCTCTCTCTCTCTCTCTCTCCATTTGTGGAAGTTCCCATATCCACCAATAGAGGGGACAATTCCACAATTTTTGCAGCATTGGAGAACCTTAAGCCAGATAATACATGTTCGTTAGTATTAGTAATCACAGTACATAATCAGTACATAATCACTTGTATGGTTTTGTTTGCTTCTACCCTGTTCCAGACCGCCATATTTATTTTACACCGATATCATCCATCCTGATGTCACAATATTACGACACAGCAGAAGTAGCAATGTGGCTAGTGATGCTGTTTCAGCCAATAATCAAAGTAAAACAAATTCGCTGTAATAAAGGTTTACAGATAATTTTTCTATTATATGTGCAAATAAGTTTGGTTTTCAGGCAAGACTGACACTGTCATTAGCAACCCGAGTAGTCAACGCCTTCAAAGCCTTCTCTCTCCCTCACTCAGAAATATTAGAAAATATGTCTCCATCAATAGCTACAAATAAATTGAACCTAGACATGGCTCCCTCTTCCACTTAGAATTTCTCACTTGCAAATGTTAAGTCCACATTATAACCCTCCCGCCCTGAACGGATTTACATAATTTTTTTAAGTATACACATATTTGTATACACACAGTATAACAGATGTCCATCTATAATCAGCGTGCCAGTTCTGGGCTCGTCCTCTATTGATTCAAGCAATGTTAATTGAGGTTATATTTGATAAAAGGCTCACCTCATTATTAATGCTGTCTCTTCTCATTGCCGACTTTATCATCTTTAGTTACAGGCGTAGATTTGGGAAAGTCAGAGGGCGCTGAAAGTATAAGATATATTCAGACCCTTCACACAAACGTATGTCCCCCTTTGTCATTGGCCTGTGGTTGCCAGGTTTTTATATTGTGTTTTACATTTTGACATGTGTGTGTCATTAAAACATTACTCGACCCTCTAATTCAGCATCAGGTCTGTCTGCTTTGCTACAGCTCTCATTTTTCCCTCTGCATCCCAGAAAGCACAGAGAGTCGAGGTCTGCTGCATGTGGCATAGCAGACGGTCATTGGAGAAAATACAAATGGGTTTTATAGTGCCAACGATTACTGTATTAATGAGATTGAGCCTCGGTGAGCAGAGAGTCATGAATATTTCGACCATCTTGCATAATAGATACGCAGAGTGTTAATATTCTGGCAGCAATAAGGTCCTGCCCTGCAGAAGTTGGAGTCAGAAATGTGTAACTTACTGACTGTACTTACTTCAGTACCTTCCCCACCAACTGTCTCTCACACACGCACACGCACAAGCACAAGCACACACACACACACACACACACACACACACACACACACACACACACACACACACACACACACACACATACACCCACACACACACACACACATCTGGTAGTTGTGTGAAACACCCTCAGCAGAACACCAGTTTGAGGGGCAGGGGAACTCGAGGAACGGGCTAATTGAGCAAAGGATGAGAACCCAACAGGGAAACAGAAAGGAGGAGGGAACTCGGCAGCCAATTACGTTTGTGATATCAGCGCCTGCTGTAGCAGAACGGCCGTCTGTTGTTCCTCAGGTGGATTAGCGGAGATAACTTCATCTGCAGCCCCTTGAGTGAAACCAATATAATCCACAGCTCTGTGCCTCGCAGTTAACACTGGAGCAGATGGGCGTCGCCCCAACAGGTAATTCAAACGCAGAGCGAGAGTCTAAAGGAGAGAGAGGGAGGGAGGGACACTGTGTTAAGACAGAACGAGAAAGATGTTGGAGAACCTGCCTTACAATAAAGGGGCAGTTATTCCAAACAGGGAAATAGCGAGGCAGCTACATGTGAAAGGCCACTGGGCCAGGTGTAAAGCCAGCGGCGTGTGTAATTGACGAGATAACAGTGGCCCTTTTGTCGGTTTCCTCATGCTGCCTCAAAAGGTGCAGACGGCCCCGTTGGGGGACCGTGGTAAATGTCAGCACTAGCCGGCCGCTTCATGAAATACTTGCTTGCATCAGTTCAGTAAAAAATAACATTTAGACTTTTCCAAGGCTCAGTGAAGATGAAAATACACACTGAAAATCTTCTACTCATGCAGCCACCAGCTCAACATATGGAGACTTTACATAAGCCTACGCAACCGTTTCGCTAGTGTGTGTGTGTGTGTGTGTGTGTGTGTGTGTGTGTGTGTGTGTGTGTGTGTGTGTGTGTGTGTGTGTGTGTGTGTGTGTGTGTTGTGTGTGTGTGGTGTGTGTGTGTGTGTGTGTGTGTAAAAGGAGGCACTTTGGCATCTCTACTTGTATACATCTATTGGCATCACCCAGTGACTCACAGTCCTCTCCCTGTCTGGTTGCCAGCTGCAGTCGGCAGCAGGGGGCTGGCCAGGCGTGGGTGGTGCGAGCTGCCTGTTCTCTGCGGTGGGCACACGGAGACAAGCCAGGAGGCAGACTTGCACCAGCGTGTCAGGTTGATTTATGTCAAATGATTTAGCGCTAAATGGGCTCAGATGAAAATATCTAGATTGGCCATGGCGTTGCACGCACACTTTCAAAGACAAAGAGAGCGACATTGAAGCGTCATTGTATTGACAGTGAACTCTATTCTATTTCGCTTTAGTTTCACTCAAGGCTTTAGAACGGCAGGCCCAAACAGAAGCAGTAACCTCCATACAGATGTCCCTTGTGATTTCTAACTGGTATCAGGCATGGCACAATGTTTCCTGCACTGTGTTTAAACAGAGGATTGTAAGGTTTTCAAGCAAGCTCTGTTGCCGTCGGAGCATGACCCAATCAAATTAAACAGAATCTAGATTATTGAGGTACATGCGTTCAGAGACTGTAATTACAAGCTGAGCAGCAGCCAGGGCATTCACTCAGCTAGGTATGTTGTTTCCTGACCACCTGCGACCAGATTTGGCAATTAATGTTGTATTTGGGTGGAAATTAAGCTTTGCAATGAATGGGGGCAGGCATAACCGACCAAATGGCTATTTATGTATTCTAGCAGTGCGGTAATTAGACTAATTCATGACAATGTATCACATAGACTCACTAATGTTACACTGCCAATACAAGTATGTTTAAGTAACATGGAACAAATACATCTAATTAGACTTTAGTCTTTAGTCCGACATTTGAAGCCTGTAGCACAGAAAATGATGACCTGCTTTGAGATGTGTCTGTGTGAGTGAATGCATGCATGCGTGTCATGTGATCTAACGTGTTTGCTGTTGTCCTTCTGAATTTTGGTATTTTTCTGCAGTGTGGTTAGCCAATATCTGGCTTCCAGGGAGGTTTGTGCCTTCATAAACACAAATAAGAATCTGTGTATCAGAGCATTTAATAATATGAAGGCAAAGCACCCCTCACCATTTTCCCCAAAAATTATTCACCTAAAATAATGCATGCATGTAACACCTATCATCGTCCTAGGCCACTGGAATGTTCACTTGTGGCTTAACAACTCTTTACCTTAAATAGGTGTTTCGATCCTGTCACATCTTTTGCAACCATCTTGCCTAGGATTTCTCTTGATTTTTTATTTTCTCATTAAAATCTTTTATGAGTGTGCATCTCCAAAATCTTATTTTAAAGGGTTAGTTAGCCCTTCTCCTTAGCCCTACAACGACTATTGGGAAAGCCCTTCCCTACGCGTGAACGCGCAAAATCGAGGGGGTAGATGGGGCAAATTGGGAATGGGCCAAAGCTGTGGAAACAACATTTACCATGTTTACCCTCAGAAACGCGCTGCGCAAATTTAAAGCTTATTTAAAAAACAGATTATTCATGTATGTATTATTTATACATTATCTGTCTTATCGAGCAAAAGTGTTACCAGAGAACACAAATAAACGACGGAAAAGATGTCCCATTAGTAATCCTCCATTTTCCCTCCCCCGTGTCACCTTACGGGCTCGGTTAAAAAAAAAGGGCGGTGGCACTCCATCCTCTCACTGAAAAAATCCGACGCGACCCGAATGCCTCTATCGAAGTCGGTGTTTCTAAAGCAGCCTCAACGAATGCATACGCAACGCAAATAAAACATAGTTTTATGTCATGAGCCAACGTTTAGTTCACATTTTACGCTTTTAACGGAGGTACTGAGATGTAACCAACACGAACGAGCGGCTCCCCCTCCCCCGTCGCCCACAGAGAGGAAGAAAGAGGCGAGGGAGCGCGCAGCAGGCAGCACCGCGGAGACAGGGAAACAAGAGCCGCGCGCCGAGCAGCGAGAGGAAGAAAAAAAAAACATAGACCTTACAGACAAAGGAAAACATGGACATGCGAAGACCTTTTCCCTTGAAACAGGCACGTGTACACGAAAGGATTTTTCGGTGGTCCTGCACATATTTAGAATGAACGGACCCTTCTCCCAATGTTAATGAATCGGGTGAGTGCGCACAGCGAGCTAAAAAGGCGGACAGGTTTCTTTATCCCGTCTGCAAACACTGCCTGCTTGCGATGGCCGTGGCTTGGCGATGCAGTAAGAGCCTAAAGACGAATGTGCCTTTTTATTTATATTTGATGATTTTTGTATTCAGTGGCCTTACAAATGCACAAATACGGTACGCTATTCCGGAGGAGTTGGAGAGCGGTGCTGTGGTCGGTGACATTGTGCGGGACTTGGGTTTAGACCCGCGAATGCTCTCCACACGACGAATGAGAATCACCTCGGACAGTGGACGGAGATATTTCACCATCAACCACAAAAGTGGAAAGCTCTTGGTGAGTGAACGCATTGACAGAGAGGCAATTTGTGAATTCGGCGGCACCTGCTTTCGAAACCTGGAAATAGTCGTTGAAAGTCCATTGGAAATGCACAACGTAGCAGTGGAAATCCTTGATGTGAATGATAACGCGCCACAATTCCCCAGAGACGAATATCAACTTGAGGTACAGGA
Source organism: Melanogrammus aeglefinus (assembly GCA_900291075.1). Classification (NCBI taxonomy): domain Eukaryota; kingdom Metazoa; phylum Chordata; class Actinopteri; order Gadiformes; family Gadidae; genus Melanogrammus; species Melanogrammus aeglefinus. Next base: position 25,653 of record OLKM01002780.1, on the reverse strand, counting down.
GTCCGCGGTCACTGGCACCCATTTCAGCCTCGAGGGTGCACAGGATGCGGATGACGGTACGAACTCGGTGAAACTGTACCGCCTCAGTCCAAACGACCACCTGGCACTGGACTCCATCAAACCCCTATCAAACAGTAAGCACATTGAACTCACCCTCAAGAAGCCTTTTGACCGAGAGCATAAGTCTTCTCACCAACTCATCCTATTAGCTGTTGATGGCGGCACACCACAGCGTACTGGCACAGCCAAAATTAACATACGCGTGTTGGACTCCAATGACAACGTTCCTGCCTTCGACAACTCTGTGTACAAAGTGAAACTATCCGAGAACTCCCCCAGGGGGGCCCTGGTGATCCGGTTGAACGCCACGGACCGTGATGAGGGCTCCAATGGGGAGGTGTTCTACTCTTTCAGTAGCTACACACCGGAGAGAGTCAGACAGATGTTTTCTCTGGACACCAACACAGGTGAGATCAGGGTGAAGAACAACATTGACTATGAGGAGACCAACTCATATGAGATGTACATCCAGGCCATGGACCGAGGGCCGTCTCCGGTGGCGGTCCACTGCAAGGTGGTGGTGGAGGTCTTGGATGTGAACGACAACATCCCAGATATCGTGCTGTCCTCTCTCTCCAGCCCCGTCCGCGAAGACGCCCGGCCCGAAACCGTGGTAGCGCTGATCAGCGTCAACGACCGGGACTCGGGACAGAACAAACAGGTGACCCTGGAGATCATGCCCGGCCTGCCGTTCAAGATCAAATCCTTCCGCAACCACTACACCGTCGTCACCGCCGCCTTCCTGGACAGGGAGTCCGTCTCGTCCTACAACATCACGGTCATCGCCGTCGACGGAGGCTCTCCGCCTATGTCCTCCCGCATGACGTTCAAAGTGGAGGTGGCGGATGTGAACGACAACCCGCCCCGCTTCGAGCAGACGTCATACACCGTCTACGTGCCAGAAAACAACGCGCCCAGCGCCTCCCTGTGCGTGGTCAAGGCTTCCGACGAGGACGCCGGAGAGAACGCCCGCATCACCTACACGGTCCTCAACGACAACAACCACGGCATCCCCGTGGCCAGCTACGTCAGCATCAAGCCCGACACTGGCGAGGCCTTCGCCCTGCGGGCCTTTGACTTTGAGAAGCTCCGGGAGTTTCACTTCCAGGTCAAAGCGCAGGACAACGGCGTGCCGCATATGTTCCGCGTCGCCACCATTTACGTTTACATCATGGACCAGAACGACCACCCGCCCAAGATCATGCACCCGCCCGCCAACGGCACGCGCATCACCGAAACGCTGATGAAGAACGCGGAGGCCGGTGTGCTGGTGACCAAGGTGCTGGCCTGGGACGGGGACGCCGGGGAGAACGCCTGGCTGCTGTATGTCCTGGACCCCACCAGCACCGACGTGGACCTGTTCAAGGTGCACGAACACACGGGCGAGATCCGGACGACGCGGCGCGTCATCGAGGACAACGCCACTTCCTTCATGCTGACAGTGCACGTGCGCGACCACGGCCTGCCGGCGCTCACCTCCACCGCCACCCTGCACGTGCACGTCCTGGAGCTGCCGCCCAAAGTGGGGCCCGACCCCAAGCGCGTCACCCGGCCCAGCCGCCGCCTCAGGTTCTCCAACGTCACCCTCTACCTCATCATCGCCCTGAGTGCCACCACCTTCGTCTTCCTTGTCACCATCTTCGTGCTGGCCATCGTGCGTTGCCATGCCTACTGCACCCAGCCCGGCTCCTGCTGCCCCTGCTGCGTGTCCAAGAAGGCCATGGCGGAGGCCCAGTCCTTGGCGGCTGTTTCTGCAGGTGGAGGAGGAGGAGGAGGTGGTGGAGGAGGAGGAGGCGGGGCCACAGGTGGACTGGTGGCAGGACAACCTAACAACAATGTGGCGTTGCGGCGGGACCTCAAGGTGGAGCCTCGCTACATCGAGGTGCGGGGCAACGGTTCTATGACCAAGACGTACTGCTACAAGACGTGTCTGACCGCCACGTCGGGCAGCGACACCTTCATGTTCTACAACACGGGCCGGCCCCACAGCGGGACCTGGGGCTCGGGCTACGTCACCAGCCAGAGTGGACACAGCCAAATGTTTGTAAGGAGACTCAGTATGCCAGATGCCGCCGCCATTCAGGTGTGTGTCGTTGGAGAAATGCTTCTTTATTATTATACAGGGGCTCATGACTACTATGACATGGGCTCGCTTGATGTTTGTCATTCAATCAGCCGCCATCTGAAGTTAAATAGATTCCTTGATGCATTAAGATATTTCGTTTTTAGTCAAGAATTGGCCTTTTGACATTCCCTCAGTAGCTATTTATGCTGTAAACACAGCAACAACAAAAATAATATTCTACTTCTTACAATGTGCTTTGCCTTCAAATAGGTTTCTAAATCATGCCGGTGAATGAATGGATGAATGCATAGGTGGTTGCATAATATGGTGGTTATCAAATATGGTCATGACTTAAAAAAGATTGCAAGAAGGGATGCTGACATCGAGAAGTAGTCTTCCTGGTGGAGCTGTAGGAAGGAGAGATCAAGAGCTTTCACTGAGTGGGAGGGCACACACACACTCCATGGAAGTGTGAGCCCCACGGAGCTGTCATATATATCTGATGATTCAGGCTGTCGTATGGAAAATGCCTCGAAATGATCTCGCTCCATCTCTACCTCCTTCTAACTCTTCACTCCATGCGTCAGCCTGTTAGAATCTCTACAATGTATTCTTCATAGAATCATAGTACACATCATCTACACTCTAAGCTTGAATTATGTTACTATGCTAAAAAGGACATTGGCTACATATCTTAGTTTAGTTTCAGTTCAAGCATTTATGTCTAAGCACTTTCCGTATGTTTCTTGTACACACAACTTGTATTTTTGGCATGCTGTAGGCTTTGTGCCTGCCTCCTATGTCACTTAGTGCCTGGATGGCTCCTGGGTCATGTAGTTGTCTCCCCAACCTGCCTGGGCATCTGGTTTTGGGGTTCCTTATTGGTCTGTCCAGCCTGGCTGGCTCCTAGGTGATGTAGCGGTCTCTCCAAAGAGACTGGCTCCTAGGTCTTGTAGCGGTCTGTCCAGCCTGGCTGGCTCCTAGGTGATGTAGCGGTCTCTCCAGAGAGACTGGCTCCTAGGTCTTGTAGCGGTCTGTCCAGCCTGGCTGGCTCCTAGGTGATGTAGCGGTCTCTCCAGAGAGACTGGCTCCTAGGTCTTGTAGTGGTCTGTCCAGTGTGGCTGGCTCCTAGGTGATGTACTGCTATCTATGTCCAGCCTGACTTGCTCCTAGTTCATGTCGTTGTCTGCCTGGGCATCAGGTTCTGAGTTCCACTCATGGTCTTTCCAGGCTCCCAGGCAGTCGTTGAGGTACTTAAGACAGCCACATTCAAACAAATCAAAGCCTAATGATATGGAGGATGATCACAATGTTATTCCATAAGCCAGCTCTGCAGGGTTATTTATTGCCTTGTTTAAAACGGGGCAAAATAAAACTAAAATCACAAACAAGGCGATTAACTTGTAAATACTTGTTCCGTTGTCCGCTGGCCGTCTGCTCATTAAATGACAGCCATGTTTGTTCTCGCTGTGTGATTATGTGGCAACGGCACGCTCCCCAACACCACCCGGATTGGTTAGGGGCTGCGCAGGCGGGCGGGGCGATGTGATTGGATAACATGTTGATGGCGAGCGCTGTGAGCCCTGTATCCATGCAGGGAGGGGCCACTTAGAGGCAGAGAGGGAGGGAGTGAGGGGGAGGGAGAAAAAAAGACTTGAAAAGGGAGGGGAGAGGCAAGTGTGCTTGCCTTGTTGATTCTCGGATGTACAATACCCAACCGTACAATAGCCCAGAAGACATGGAGGCCCCCTGGGAGTTCCTTGTTTGCTTGATCCCTCTCCAACCTATTATGTTTAGCCATTTCAAATGAAAAAAAGCCATGTTTTCTATTTATTTTCAGAGCAATACATGTTGTATTTACATTGCCTTGGTGTGGGAGGCTAGTGTGTTTTTCCTAAAAGTCATTAACTGCGAGGAATGCAGGCTCTGTGTTCCTTCGGGAATAGGTCTGCTTTGGGCATTTCTACGATTCAGATGCTTCCTAAAGCATCTACATTTGCTATCCATCCGAAGGACAAGCCAACGTGTGCCTACGGCTGCTGTTACATTGAAGCCAACCAAAATGCTTTGATCTAGTAAACACTCCTTATCACTACTTGTTTCTGGAACTACAGCTACCAATATCATTTTGCTAGTTGCCTACATTGTCCGTCGTATCCACACGGACACCATTGGTCCCTGCTGGCTGTGAGTAATGACAGAAGACACATCAGGCTTTTCTCATTAGGCCACAGATATTGGATTTCAAAGCTGATGAAAGTCCGCTGCAGATTTGACGAGGTCGATTCCGCTTCCACAGCGGGCAAACATGGTAGATGTTAATGGTTCTCATAATGGACTACAGCGGACCAAGATGAACTAGTGTTCTGTCTCACAGTGAGCCACAGGGTCAGAATGAATGCAAATATAAGCTCACTGGGTCCCTGCGGTTGAACAAGGGCTAATTTAATTCCACTCTGAAATTGCATGTAGGGGATTCATCCACCGTCACGTCCATCCATTGACCACATCCATCGGTCAGCTTCAGCCCCTGTCCGGCAAAGCACCACCACGATATATCTCCTTTCAGGCATTAGAGTTCCACTCTGCACTTTGAAAAAGACTACATTGCCAGCAGACAGGCTGATGCATTATGTGGAGGCAATTCTCTCTCTACTTGGCTCTACGTTACGTGATGCAGATGTCACAATGAGTGTGTGACCAGGTGCAGAGCTGGTGGGGTTTAGCTGGTATTTCACCCCCCCCCCCCCCCTCCATCTGCTCCCCCCTTCACCACCTGTGACCTTGAGAGGAAATAGAAAACAAGGGATGGGGTTTGAGGAGGGGGCGGGTGTGGCAATGAGGAGGGAGCACTGCACGGTTACCATGGTGAGGCCTGTCAGACCCAATCAGGCGAGCCGCCTGGCAGGGACACACTAGGATCTGAAACGAGGTAAGGATGATGAAATGAGGGAGAGGGAGCATAAGAGCCAAGGGGGCGAGGGGTGAGTAGCACATTAGGTGGGTTCCGGAGCTGGCATCGGTACTGTAAATGAAGCCATTAGTGCAACAGTACCTCAAAATCATCCTGTTGGCTCGGCAGATTCTTTTGACGAAGGCCTCCCTCTCATTTTGAAAGCACAGTGGAAAATAGCAGGGATGCATTGGCCGAGAGGAGGAGAGGGAGATGGAGCAGCTGCAGCCTCTAATGGAGTCCATAAGCACTTTTAGCGCAGCCAGGTCGCCATGGTAACACAACGGGCATGATTGCGCAGAAGAGCCCCACCTGGGACGGGGCGCCACGGGGGCGCTGTATGTGTGAAGAGAGACGGGGTCACCGTGGCCACGGGGCAGAGTGTCTTCAAAGTCATTCTCTCTCCAGGGGTTCAGGAGGGGTGTTGGCAGGCTTTAACTCATCACCATGTGTCCCTCCACAGACCCACGGCAAGCTGTCAACATCCTCATGTCTGTGTCTTTGTGTGTGTGGGCAAAGGCGCGCACGTGCGTGTGTGTGTGTGCGCACGCTGTACACTTTTCTACCATAATTTTTTAATGAGAAGGTATTGGATGAGTTTCCTTTTCCCCTGAACGGGGGATCTCTTCAGTGGTACTTAAGACTACAATCCTTGTCCGTTCCTCTGTGTTGCAGCCCAGGGCGCCTAATGCAGACTGGCGGTATTCAGCCTCCCTGAGAGCCGGAGGCGTAATGCAGAGGTAAGCATGGAAATTCATTTGGATTTTGCCGCATTAATTGTCCAGAACTGTTGGCTCTAGTTCACCTATCGAGTCCTGTCGTTGTCCACAATATTAATATTTTATCAGTATGTGGTGTTAAAAAGCACATTTACTTTACAATTCTTCCCTCTGTTGTACATATATTCCATCACAAAAGACAAAATAACTGCTCAGTGTACAAATATAATGATAAACTGCACAAGTCATGCACAGTGTTTAGAACAGATTAGAACATGTTTTTCATCTCAAAACGACCATTGGAAAGCATAGTGGTTCGGCAAGCCCATGTAACGAGCGGGAAGTAAAGAGGACATACTCCTCTTCATTACCCAAGGAGGGGGGCCTTTAGCAGATGAGCAGCGATGGTCTGAGAGGAAGTGGTCAGGTACACAGCAACTCCACATTTGTGTGTGTTGTGGCGGGGTGCGGGGGGGCATGGGGCCAGTTACCCATGAGCCAATGGGCCTCATACCTGTCGTGAGGTTAGTGAGGCCCCGGGCCGAACCAGGGGCCTCGTTAAGGCAGATAGGGGCCCGGTTAACGAGCTGGCCTAGCATGATGGAGCCAGCCAAGTGAATCAAATAAAACCCACTGTTAAGAGGCAGTTTAATGGTACTGTACCACCGACGTACTCATGATACACACACACCACACACACACACACACACACACACACACACACACACACACACACACACACACACACACACACACACACACACACACACACACACACACACACACACACACACACACACACACACAGGCCGGTGATGTCATGCATATTGACGACGGCTAGCCAACCAGCCCATTTAAAACTAAAGTAGGTCATCTGTCATTTCTCCTTGTGTTATACATGCACAGATACACACACACACACACACACACACACACACACACACACACACACACACACACACACACACACACACACACACACACACACACACACACACACACACACACACACACAATGGCCACAGTGTATCTGAACTGCTGTGGCAGAGGAGATGAAGAGCATGACAGATGACACAATGCACCACACTGTCTCAGCGTCTGTCTTGGTCTAGACTGCAGTCTACATTGACTGGCCACATCCTATGAGCTTTGTTTGATTCATAGATTAAAAAAATCATGCATTAATCTGTACAAGTAACCATGTACAACATGTGTGTGTGTGTGTGTGTGTGTGTGTGTGTGTGTGTGTGTGTGGTAGTGTGATGTGTCGTGCATTGATGTGTGTGTGTAAGCTGTAAACTGTGTGTGTGTGTGTGTGTGTGTGTGTGTGTGTGTGTGTGTGTCAAATAAATATGAGTGCACAGCATCCGAGTGTCATTAGCATTACAGTCCCTTATAATTACAGCAGGGCTTAATGAGGGTTAATATGCTTGGCTGAATCACTCAAATGTATTAAGTCGGTTTCCGTCAGATGTTAGCACAGAAGTCTTTTCAACTTCCTCCAACTCCCCTCAGAACTCCATTACCAGCCTGCGGTGTCCGCTCACGTGCTTATAGACTCTGGTATGATTAGAGTTTGTTGAAAGGGTTTATAGGGGATTTTAGAAACCAAAGCCTGAATCATCATAAGTCATACTCCAAAAGAAGAGATTTGAAACGCTTGACCATCTGATCCATTCACAAAACTTTGGTGGTGGGTGGCATGGCTCGGTTCCCACCCTCGTCTCTGCAACGAGCAACAAACCTAAATGTGTGCGGCCATCTGGAGAGGGCATGTGGGGATGGGACGGTAAGCCGGAGAAGGGAGAGGGGAAGGATCGAAGCAGCATGTTATTAGTCCCGTGTTTGACATGAATAATTGATGAGAGCATCTCTACGACCTCAGTGCATTGGAAGCACTTAAAATGGCCTCCATCGTCTCATCACAACCCTATTATACACTGTAACGACGATGAGACGCAAAGAGATCAGTGGGCTCCCGTGTGCAACACGTTGTTAGTCATAGGACATGGAACCTTTAACAGTGTGAAAACCGGCGAGGAGACGATGCAGATGATGCGCTGAGAAGGGGTGGGGGGCGGGGGGGGGGCGGGAGAGAGCAGGGATGGAATAGGAGCCAGGTGGATGGGGAGCAATCTGTGGTTGTCTGACCTTGGGAAGACGCACGCGCGCGCGCACGCACGCACACACTAGGGTTTCATGTTTCCCTACCCTTCGTATCACCTCCCTAACTGCCTCTCTTTTTTTTTTTTAAATCATCTTTCTTTCACGACAGCCAATCAATTTAAATCACAGAGTAATGGAGTTCATTCAATGGTGGTGCTTGTGGTTGGCGCGTGTTATTTTATAATCTCCTTCTTTGGGGGAGAGACAGTGATTTGAATGAAACAAGCCAGCCGACAGTGCTCTTCTAACCCTAACAGACGTTTAAGCTTTCGGAGACCTGGTTCCGAATTGGGGGGACAGGGAGTGCAGAGGCCGATTAAAATGAAACAGTAACAGGCTGGGGCTGAGATTGAGGGCTAAACCCCTGGGTTATATAACCGTCCTAGCAGATTTACGTCCAGTCAATCTTTGGGGCATGTTCTAAGTAGTTCACGTGGACATGCACACATGCACCAAAACAAGCATGATCACGCACACACACACACACACACACACACACACACACACACACACACACACACACACACACACACACACACACACACACACACACACACACACACACACACACACACACACACACCCCTCTCACCAGTATCCAGGTCCTTAAGAAATAAAAGAGAAAAAGGTCTGTTGGGAAATGGGGCGCTCGTAGCACCTCAGGTTGTAAATGCAGTAAGCCATCTTGGCTTTGGTTGTTGTTGAAATTGCACTGGCCTCCAGTGAGCAATAACAGCTGTAATCTCTACACCACAGAATGGTATGAACACGCAGGGTGATAATCTTAATCCTCATCTCAAATCGCCACCCATTGGTCTTCATGCTGTCATCCTCACTATCAGAGTTTCATTTGGTAATGCTGTTTATCACCTGACCTAGACCGTGGTGGCAGCGTTGAGCTTTTGACGGCACTTTGAAAACGACGAGGGTTTGCGGTGCTGTTCGTACAGTCTTGACAGGTGGGTTGCGGTGTGTAACCAGTCGTGTTTGTGTGGCTCTGTGTTCCCAGCTCGGTGCACATGGAGGAGTCTGCGGTGATGCAGGGAGCCCAGGGGGTGCTGGTCCAGAACTGGCCAACAGTGTCCAGTGCTGCCGGTAAGTGCACTGACCGATCTGATTTGGACCCAGCACACACACACACTAAACCCTACCTGAAATGAACCCAAACACAACCAGTGCCGTTAGTGGGCAGTTGCAATGAACCCATAATTCAAAGAAGAATTGTTCATTTTCAATAGACACGCCTCAGATAGGGGCCGCTCTATAACAGGGGCAGTTTCCCAGTTCAGCTGTAATCATTTTGACATCTTCTAAAAGCTGTATCAGACCAGGGGGATGTAATATCGCCATGGAATGGAAAGATAGCGAATGTGAAGCCACGGTCCACGTTTGTCACTACCGTGTTGTGCTGTGAGGAGAGGAAATGGCAGCTGTTGCGTAGGCGTAGATGGCTATCTGGGCGCTCGGCCACAGGAAGGCGGACAAGGCAAAGAGAGTTATCGAGGAGGACGGACATAGTGTACAGTTTATTTGGATTATCTCCAGAGATTATGAGCACAAAAAGGTCATAAGGGAATAAATCAGACGATCCCTCTATCATTAGATGAGTCAGCAAAGTACGACTCTCCCCACACTGAACCGCTCGGCTGTGTCCTCCTTCTGACCATAAATAACCTGGGCCGCGTCTATTAGATGTGTGTCTTGGCTCTGAGCAGCAGAACGGTAAACTGTCTCCAGACTGGGCCATAACATGAAGGGGCCAAGCGATACATGCAAAGCACGCCAAGTGAACAGACAACCTGGCTGGTTCTGTAAGGTCAGCCGACCTGCTAGGAGACACTAAGAAAGCTAGCCTGTCCTGGGAGACGCTAGGGAAGCTAGCCTGTGTTGGGAGACGCTAGGGAAGCTAGCCTGTGTTGGAAGACTCTAGGGAAGCTAGTCTGTGTTGGGAGACGCTAGGGAAGCTAGCCTGTGTTGGGAGACGCTAGGGAAGATAGTCTGTGCTGGAAGACAGTAGGGAAGCTAGCCTGTGTTGGGAGACGGAAAGGGCCGGATAGAGGGGCGGACAATGTGGGCGAGGATGACTCTGCAATTACAGTTCATGAAAAAGAAAATGGCCATATTGTGGCACTTACAGCTGCCCATGTGACCCCGTTGTTGTGCACTTGTGTACAGGAGGCAAGGGGCCGACAACCTGACAAACTGCCCACACACTCCCTAATGGTCTTTTCAGATCCAATGTAATGCCAACACACACACACACACACACAAACGTGCACCCACTCAGCCATCGATTTCCTGCCTATAGGCTGAGAACTGTCAGGCTGCAGGTGCTTGAACATACCGGGGTAGAGAGAGGGGGGACGGGTAGTGATATATAAAGAGATTTACAGCTGTATTAAGGAAGAGTGTGGTGGAGGTACTGGGAATCTGTGTACGCAGTAGGCTAGCTGTTCTGCTCTAGCTGATACAGCAATAAAAATCATAGGAATAAACATGCTGAAGATTGCTTCCCCATCACAAAAATAAATCCATTTGCCCAACGTCTAAAACGGCTGAGGACTTCAATGCATCTGTATGCATGGGTAAAGAAGTAACGCTTCTATGTATAGTAAGTAACACGATGGAACAGATGGAAGACGATAGCACAGGCGATGGGGCGATGTTTTGTACCTGGATGTGAGCCTGCTACAGACCACCCTCAGCAGGCAACGCCCCGGTTCCTTTTGCTCTGGTTCAAAATGCTGCGGCACCGCGCTCTGTGTACGCGCACGGAGGCATGGGGCTCTTTTGGGTTGCTGTGATTTATCGTGTGTGTGAGTGTGTTTATTGTGTGCGCGTGTGCCGCAGCGGCCGTGGCAGATGGCGCGCAGTGCACGCCCAGATTAACAGACTTACATTAACAGAATCAGGGTCTCTCTCTGTCTCTCTCTGTCTCTCTGTCTCTCTCTCTCTGTCTCTCTCTCTCTCTCTCTCTCTCTCTCTCTCTCTCTTCTCTCTCTCTCTCTCTCTCTCTCTCTCTCTCTCTCTCTCTCTCTCTCTCTCTCTTATATATATATTTATATACGTATAAGATGGAGTGATTAAGAGGGAGACAGCTGGTGTTGAAGAGAAGCAATCTAGACACAGTGCAGTGCAGTGCAGTGCACACTGGTGAGGAGGTGAAGGGAGGGAAAAGAGACAGAGGCAGGAAAAGAGAGAAACCAGCCAGGGATAACATGGTGATCGGTCCAGAAAGGTGATGGATGAAGAGGCCAGCGAGGATAGGTGAGGCAGACGTTGAAAGAGAAAGAGTTGTTGAGGAAGGGTAATGTTGCTGTTGCTAGGGCAGAATGGCTGAGGCAAACACGAGAGAGAGAGAGAGAGAAGAGGAGAGAGAGAGAGAGAGAGAGAGAGAAGAGAGAGAGAGAGAGAGAGAGAGAGAGAGAGAGAGGAGAGAGAGAGAGGAGAGAGAGAGAGAGAGAGAGAGAGAGAGAGAGAGAGAGAGAGAGAGAGAGAGAGAGAGAGAGAGCGAGCTGCATTATTCTCCATCAGCAACAGCATTGTCACCCTGACTCCCATGTCCTACTGCTTCACTGGAGGATGTAGTTTCCACGGCAACCATTCATGGCCATACAGATTGGCTAGCAAGAGAGAGAGAGAGAGAGAGAGAGGTGTTGGGTGTGTGGAGAGGGAGAGAGAGAGATGGAGCACAGATGAAAAATGGGATGCTTGGACAAGCATGAGGCACTGGGAGAGGGGGGTACAAGCATATGGCCCGGTACTGAAAGATAGGGGCCACTAGGGAAATCATCAGAAGAGATTTGGAAATGAATGCAAAATTGAAACAAAACAAAACAGTGCATACTGAATAGGGAAGTGAAGAAACTTGATGAAGCTAGAGGGGGAGTATGGCACACCGTTCATGTGTACGTTTGGAAACCGTAAGCACCGACATGAGAGACTTTTCAACAGGCGACGCACAAAGGGAGGAAGGTGTATAGCCCATTAGAGATTGGACGGGCGAGAGCTAGGGAATCTGTGTTAGAAGGAGAGAGGGAAGGACAACGACCCACATACACCTCGGCTGTGCTTTACTGCAGGGGTGGAAGTACTTTCATCAATGGCCTATCTGCACTATAATTACATTCAACAATAAACACACACATTGACATGGAGTGATTGCAATAAATTCAAACCTTTTATTGACCACCACATCATGTATTCAAAATGAGGACCTACATTTAAAGGTGACAGGCTAAGAGAGGCTACTGCATTAAAAGTGGAGATTCTGGAAATATCCGGACAAAGTAAGCTCCAGCAAAATCCTGAGGCCGGAGGTACTCAGACGCCTGCAGAACTTTGTTAAGCAGACCAGCAAACCGCATCATGTGGCCAGATACAGCCGTTTAACAGGGTTTTCATGACTCCACCTGAGCAGAACATTGACTGTTTGCATTTGAAACGCCCAAATATAGTACAAACATTTCACCCTTAAGATGTTGTACCCGGGAGATGTTGAGTTTTCAGGCACTGGGTGCCTAACGATAAGACGATAGAGGAAAAGAAGGGACACTAATGTTGAAACATAATAAGCCAAATCTCTCCTGATTTATCTCTTCCCTGACAGTTTAGCAGGAACAGCTTCTGAAATATTACATTACATCTTTTCAATTGATCTATGAGGACAGCAATGCAGTCAATACACCAATGCAGCGATATTGATGAAGTTGACGTCTGTACTGTACGTCTGAGGGTGTGAGCGTGAGCCTCAACGTTAAATTTGCCAATTGGCTTACATTAACACATGTTCAGATACCCTTCTACTCTTCCTTCTTGACTCTCGCCCTCTCCTTCTCTGTGCCTTGGCAGAATGAATACTCTCATCGACTAATGACTAGATGCTGGCCATTAAAAACCAGCCTACTGATTAAGTGACGCTAGGTGTCTCCTAGCACATAGACACGTTAACTCATTAACACTCGTCCACGTTAATATAGATATCGATACTTGAAGAAACACTTGGCAGACTCTCTCTCAATAGTGAGGCTGATCAGGGTGAAGCTAGAGGGGTAGATGGCCTCCGTCACCTGTCAGCTGACTCCTATGGGATCACACACACACAGAAACACACACACACACACACACACCACAAAAGCAATATTTTGCCGCCAAAAGTGAGAAATTATATAGAGATATGAAAACCAACTCCCTTATGAACAAACAGGGACAAACACACACAAGCAGAATCTCCGTATTTCTGTAGAAAGGGGACGGGCTCCAGTGGAGTATTTCCGATAAGCTGCCACTGAATACGCTGAATATAGAAGAAAAGCACTTGACTCTTTTAGGTGTTCCACTGTCAATCCCCCTCCTCCTTCCCCATTGTCTTTTAGTGGTAGGGATCACGTTTCACATGCGCAACTGTGCGTACCTCCTAACCCCCCTGTCCCCTCCTCCTCCTCCTCCTCCACCTCCTTCTCCCCGGCCTTGTTATGTAACGCTGCAGTGTGCTTCACTGCGCTTCGCCTGGACCAGCCGATGGCAGGGCCAGACGAGGGGATGAATGCAGAACTAGACATGGGAGAGTGGAGCTGCCAGCATTAAAGTGGCTGTGGATACAAACCTTGAATAGTACAGATGAGTGGAGAACCCAGCGCAAAACCACACACACACACACACACACACACACACACACACACACACACACACACACACACACACACACACACACACACACACACACACACACACACACACACACACACACACACACACACGATGAACAAAGATTTAGACTTGCCCAAAGATTGAACTCCAGCAGTGAGGATTAGAATAGGGCTACAACAACGAAAACTCCCTAAGTATATTTGATGGATGATTGTGACGTTCATTGATACAAAATGCAGAGATAAGGGATAGAGTGAGATGCACAGGATGCGGGCTATTGGCAGCGGCGTAAGCAGCTCGCACAGAGGGATCGTTTAAGTGAGCTCCACTGGAAACTAAGATCACCATCAAAAACAAAGTTGACCATGTGGCAATAAATGATCGCTGATTGCAAATCAATGGAACGTTACCATAACCGTCGTTCGACTCACTGAGGACGGGCGTTTTGCCGCTCACGCCACATTAGATGAAAAGGTCAGCAGGAGTGGAGACGTGCAGGCAGAGCAGCAGAAGACGATGAGCAGAGACATTGTGTGAGAAGGAGAAGGAGAGGAGAAAGATTTTGCTCTGCAACAGCCATCGACAAATCAGACGGAAGCATTGACTGCGTGGGTCTCAGCATCGAGCTATAGGCGTTGGCCTTTATTGTTTCAGTCCTGAAGGGAAGGAAATGGCGCGATATAAGCGGTGATAAAGGGCAAATGTGGAACACGATATAAATAAGACGAAGATGAACAGCAAGATGCAGTCTCATTCACATGCAACAGCCTAGCAAAAGGCTCACGCCTTTTGGGCACAAATACAAAGGTTCATAAAAAGGAGTTTTCAAAGGGATAGGACAGAGTTTCAGAGTGACTATATTCTGTTAGACTGTATTTTGACAGTGGAACAGTATTGCACAGTATGTCCCATTCAGCAGTTTCCCTCGCACGACCCACAGCTCTAATGCATTTGACCCGGCTGCATTAGGGAGCAACCTCACTGCCCTCTCTCCAGACATGACTCAGGACATGACTCACGGGGACTGCTGCGGGTGCCCAACCCTACCAACCCCCCACCCACCCACCCACCCACCCACCCACCCACCCCCCCCACCCAAGATGCTGCAGACAGTAAATTACAGAGAGGCCAAATGAGACCGTTGGAGATGGAGTCACTCTGCAGCAGCAGTAATGTGCAGAGGGCGATGGCGTTTTCTACCTCGTCCACTTGAGTGTAATAACCCTGATTAGAACGTCAGCTGAGGACGTGTTTGACTCTGGCTATCCCCATGTTGGAGGAAGCAGGAAGTTAGTGTGGCCCCACTTCCTGCCACATCCTTATCCCCTCTGCTCTATCGACTCTTGTCAAAGCCAATCTGATTCTCCTTCAGCCGCGTGTCACAGCCGGTGAACGCCAAAGAGACTTTTTTGCAGATGGAATCTGGTATTTTTCCATCGCATACGCTGTATAACTTAGGAACCGTGGTCATTGTGTGTCCTTTTTTAAAAAGACTGAATGCGAATCGAAACATGAAAGAAGTCCATTCTTGGTTCAGCTCGTCACACTCACACTCGATACTGCCCAGGGTGATGGCGAGGTTATGTCTCTTAAAATGCCACCAAGCACCACTGATGCTCCCGCTCCCTCAAATGCCTCGTCCGCTACCCTGCAGACACCCACTATTATTATTATTATTATTATTATTATTATTGTTATTATTATTATTATTATTATCTATTAGCAGACATCATATAGGTTTTAGATTTGTCTTATTTAAAAAAATATTATAAATGAATAGATTCATTTCAAGCAAGGGAACAAATCCAACAAAGACAAAGAAAAGGAAAGATGATGTGCGTATCTCAATTTCCCCTAATAGTTTGTCGAGAAATAACCGACCTGCTCACATGACTTAGCCCCACTAATGTTTTCCAATACAGACGGACCGTGTTTAGCATAACGTGGTTATAGTGTTATTTACATTTAGCAGGTAAAAAGTGTAATAGCGGTCAGCGCAATCCTTAATTTCAGACAGAAAGGCGGGTGTGTTTATGTCGCGGCGAGGGGAAGTGGAATAGGTCAGACCAGGGGAACAGGAAGTGAGACAGAGTCTTCTGGGCCCTGGGTACCACACGGGCACCGCTCCGTCTTCCAGACACCGCTCCTTCCGGTTGGGTGGACACCCGTTCAATTCATCTCCCCTTCGGTCATAACTCAGGATAAAGGAGGCAAAGAAATAAATGGTGAGCGTCTCAGGGACATGCACCAAGTAGGTCAGTGCTGGGAGGAAGCCAGCAACGTGATTGGGTGGGTTGGGCTGGTTGCATGTGGAACTTTGTTGTTGAGGTAACCAAGTCTCTATCTCAGAGCACCAAATACATTATTAATTAATGTATTTGTTTAGAATGAGAGAAGGGTCTCTCTCTCTCTCTCTCTCTCTCTCTCTCTCTCTCTCTCTCTCTCTCTCTCTCTCTCTCTCTCTCTCTCTCTCTCTCTCTCTCTCTCTCTCTTCTCTCTCTCTCTTCTCTCTCTCTCTCTCTCTCTCTCTCTCTCTCAATGACTTGATAATATAGCTGCCACAAAATAACTCTACAATCCATTTAATATGGCGTGATTTGTGACTGCCACTCCCCATCACCCCCTGACATGATGGATTGGTCTGGAGAGACATGGAGGGTGTGGGGTCTCTGGTTCTGGGGAGATTGAGAGGCCGGTGGTGGAGTGGGGCCAGACATCGCTCTGTAATGGATTCATAGGATGGAGAGCTAATAGATTAGAGTGTAGTGTGGAGCAGGCAGCATCACACCTGCGCTGTGGACAACTCCGGGCGACCCACCTGCGTGATGGCAGGAGGGTACACGCAGTAAGACATAAAAATAAACACAATGTGTGTCCTTGAGCAATGAGAAAGACAACACACACACACACACACAGTAACGCACTGCGCCATTTTGTTGACCTGATCTGCATTCAGCAATCGGCTGTCTGACTGGGATGGAGGTCTACATTTTTTTTAATATCCAAACTTATGAAAACCGTTGCCATTAAAGTGCCAACATTGTGAACAATGACATTAATATGCTACTCACATTATGGTGACTGGTTTCCTTCCCTCCCTCCCTTTTAGCTAGCATTTAGGATACGTTTTATTTACTTTCTACAGCCATACTCATCCACTTGTTTATGTGATTGGCTGGGTTGACTTGCTGGTAATTAATTACTTACATAGAAGGGTTATGCTTCAAGAGTTATTACCACTTAGAAGAAGAAAAATATATGTTTACACAAAAATATACTAGTGCTGGTGCCTTGATCAAAGGCACTGGCAGGACTATTGAATGGGTCATATAATATTTGTTTTCCGGCGCTTTGAAACAACACTGCCAGATGTCCCAACGACCATCATGCCAGTCCCTACAGCGTCATCACAACTATATCGCTCGATAGACAGTAGATCGTACCTAATATAGATCGTACCTTTTAATTATGCATTGCAGTAGAATAACCCAACGCACAGAGGAGGTGTAGAAGGACTAACTAAAGGCTTGTGTTTTAACACCCCTCCGCCTTGCTTCTCCACCAGACGGTGACGGGGGAGAGGTGTCCCCCCCGATGGGAGCAGGGGTGGACAGCAACAGCTGGCACTTCCGCTACGGTCCTCCGGGGGTCCCCGGCGGGCCCCCGCAGCACCTGAAACCCGGCGAGGTGCCCCCCGAGGCCTTCATCATCCCCGGCTCCCCGGCCATCATCTCCATCAGGCAGAACCAGGGCGGAGAGGACGACAAGAGCGACTTCATCACCTTCGGCAAGAAGGAGGAGGCCAAGAAGAAGAAGAAGAAGAAGAAGGACAAGAAGGACAAGAAGGACAAGGGCAAGGACGACGGCGATGACTAGAGGCGGGGGCGGGGGGACGCGTCACCTGGGGGAAGGGCTGTTGTTAAAACAGAGGTACCAACTCATGATCCACCGGCAGGGGGGAAAGAAAGATACGAAAAAATACAAATCACTGCAGTTCTACAGGTTTCCCCCGGTTCTACTGTATCACATAGACACATCCCTTAATACTTAAGATCTCGGCCTATATTATCTACCGCTGGCAATCCAACCCTCACCGAGATTTACGTTAGTGTCGCTCCTGTCTCGAGGAAAATGATTAATCGCGCATGGCTTGAAGTTCAACAGATTTAACCAGGGCTAACAGCCGTCCACCTTGATGTAATCGACTTGCTATGCCCTCCACTGCTGGGAGTTTTGCCTTTTCACTCAGTGGGCATGTTGGCACCTCTGTATTACCTCCGCCCTCCGCCCCAACCATGATGTACAAACACTGCTCTTTGAGATAAAAGCGTATTCCTTGTATCTACAGCAACGACCACAACATGCTTCGTGCCAGCCATGAACAACGTCAGAAACGAAAAAAAACACGTCAGGAGCAAAAGAAAAAGAAAGGCAGGCAGATGACACGCATTTATGAATGATGCAATGTGATTTCGAAGCTGGACACACACTACTTGTAAATAGCACGGGAGAGAGAGTCACTTAGGCAGAGGCTTATATCGACACTGCTGCCACTTTCTGAAGTGTACCACGAAAGTATACTCTTGGAAGGCTAGGAAGACACACACACACACACACACATGAGTGCACAAACAGTACGACATACACACACACATGCACACATTTATGAAGAGAGATTTAAAAAGGAGACAAAACCCAATTCCGACTAACACCACTTACGAGATGCGCTTCAAAATAAGACACTGCAAGTTTCCTGCCCTGCACAGTCTCCGTGGCAGTGTGCTCGTGTGCCCTCTCAGGATGGAAGCAGTGCCAACCCCCCCCCCCCCAGGGGGCCACTGCTCCTCAGTCCGTCCGTCCGACGGCTCTGAACGGACACGGAGAGGAGCACACCTTAGCCGGAACCCGCTTCATGCATCGTTAGGCTGGGGAGGCGCAGGGGGACCTCCTGCGGAGCCATGGGGAGTGGAGCCCCCTCCGAGCTGGCCGTGTGTGAAGGGCACTCTGTGGAAGACCTGGTGAAACGCTTTTGATATGCCTTCCCCCTCCTCTGCCCCCCCCCCCCCAGCCACTCTGCTATACCCTGATGCTCTGAATGTTTGGCAGCGACCCGCCCTCGCCTGGCTACCTTGACATCACCAGTGATCCTTACCCCCCCCCTCCCCCCTCTAGCTACCGCAACATCCCCTCACCCAGCCCTCTCCCCGTGCTCCCTTCTGCATCCTGCCCCACCTCCACCCCCATCCTCCCACCAACGGCCTACTTTATGTGATGGTGAAACGTGTGAACTTGATCTCTGCTAACTCGTTTTCAGTGAACAGCCACGATTTCCTACTTCCTCTCTTTTCTATAGCTTTAAATACAACGCTTCTGCTTGTCCCAACCCCCCCCCCCCTCCTCCTGCCGTTACCTTGGTGATGATTGCATATTGACGGTGGGGCACTGGTTATAATACCCTGTCAACCTAACTCAACCCGAGCCCCACCCACCCATACCCCGCTCCAACTCCCGGCCCCTGCTGGGGGTCTCGAGAAGAGCCTTCTGAGAACATTGTGGTGTGCTGGGAACACGGCATGGAGTACTGTGGACGGGGCCCCGGGGTCGGAATTGGAGGCCATTCATTGTTTTGTCTTTGTCGGACATCCCTCTCAAGTGCAAAGTGGTCAGCGCTTTTAGCCTCGTCCATGCTGAGGACCAGCGCTCCGTCCCCGTGCGTGTAGACACGGATGAGAGGGGACCAGGCGGGAGGGGGCTTCCTTAAGACCAGGGTGGAGATCCTGATTGAGGTGGTGGGGAGGGTGCTATGGGCTGGCCCTCCTCCTCTCATGTACCACAATGTAGACCTTTATTTTGGCGCCTGATTGATTCCTTTTGGATTGTTGCTTAAAACAAAATTAAAGTTGGTCGTGATGTTTAGGCTTTTATATATACACACCGTAATTGTAGCGTACTCTGTTAATAGAAACGTCTAGGTCACTCAATGCAAAACACATGTCAAATACACGCAAGCGTCCGGGGGTCTCCACCCGGAAGCCCATCCTGTCAACCCCTCTCGGGAGACTTTGAAACAGGGGGGCCGATAGTAGAAATGGGCGTTACCCCATATTGCGGTCACTTCCTGTACCCCATCATCCCATCATCCCCCTGCCTGTTTGTTCTGCAAGCCAACCCCCCGCCTTCCCACCCCACAATGTTTTATGGCTCAGTATGACGTCACTCCACTAAGTGGCTGCTGCATGTACTGCTCTCAAAGTAAAAAAACACAAGACTATATAGAGAAATATATATATGAATAAATAAATAGATGGCTATGATTTTATGATTCTTTTTGTATGATGATCTGACTTCATGACTCACACAGGAGACCTGTGTATGTATAACCTCTGCCTCTGCCAAACATCTCCTACCTAGTACTCTCCTACCCACCCCACAGACCGTGGCGTCGTTTGTTAACTAAACCTTGTTAGATATTTGTAAATGCTGTAGTGTGAAATATTTGCTCCTGAGCCCTTTATTCTTTTTGTTCCCGTTTCCCCCAAATATGAGTTACCTTGTTTCTTTTTGCAAATGAAAAAAAAAAAAAAAACAATCACTCTTTTATGTCTGGCTTTGACATGACGATCTTACTAACACTGTTATATTGTAACTGAACTATGTATGATCTCCTCTCCTTACAGCCTACTTTAAAAAGAAAAAAAAAGACAAAAACATAAAACTATGTACAAAAAAATATACATATATGTAGTGTATGCTTGTATTTAGTAAGCATTTGGGCTGTCATTCTTTCCTAATGTATGGTGGTGACAAAATGGTGGTAATGTGCTGGACCCAAATGGATCAGCACAGATCTGTTGTAAAACCTTTTTTCACCCCCTCATCAACTGTAACGGTGAAGTAGTAAATCCATTTTATTTTTGGCATCTTTTTTTATTTGGTCTAAATGGATACCGTGATAATGTGTTCTGTTTCTAAAATCACTAATAAAGTTTTCTTTCTAAAAATGAGTATTGGAATTTGTGGCATTTGAACACATCCTAATGAAAAGTCATAAACCATACTTTACATTCATATAGCATAAAGATAATTGCTAATGGATCGGATATGGGTTTAGAATCTCATTTGGGCTTGGGTTTGTTTCAGGGAGTAAATCCCACATTTATCTATGATACATTTAACTACGTGCTGAATATCGTTATCTCGATGCTATCGTAATGAGAGAAAATGTTAACTTGAATCTTCAGGGCTGAAGAAATGCACAGGGCAGAGATGGCAGGGCCGGGCGCTGGCCTTGAAGAGGAGCGCAGGAGTGCATCTCTGCACAGCAGTGAGAGCTGACCAGTCAGGCCCATCTCAAGCTCCAGGCTCTGTGCTGTCTCACATGCCAACACTCCACACTGTCTCACCCCGATGTCCCTCACACCCCCACACTCACAGAACTGACAAGGAGTCAGAAAAGCTCAGGCCACTCAGACAGAGAGGGAGAGAAGAGAGTGGGCGAGAGACCTGTGTGTCCTATTGATCGAGCTGTGTCTGTGTGCCACAGTTATGGTCACATATTGCCCAGTGTCCCCAGGGAATGGAAGATTTCCAACCCCACATTTATTTAATTTAATGGAGTGGCGCTGGCAGGGGAGATTGATTCTAGCCCCAGTGGGAAGGTTGTTCTCCGGAACAAAATAACAAATATGAAGGAGGCATCCATCATGCTGGCCTACTTATGAACAAATGTCCCTGCTCATTAGTACTTCAACCCGTCAGCCCTTCAAACTTCCATATTACAAAATATCACCTACTATGAGAACATACTGAACTATTTACAGGAATGTATGAAACAAAGCATTTTCACAGCCTGTTTCAATTGAGCTGATGTGTCGATCCCCCAATGAATACCGGAAAAGGAAATCGGTGTGATCTGAAACCTGGGTTCAAATTACCAATTACTTTGTATGTATTGTAGGGATTTCCAACAAAGACAAACATAAATAAATCGAGGTTGGGGCAAATATTATTCACTTATCAAATAGGATTTGTTGTAAAATGTCTGTCACAAATGTCTTAATGGTATATTTAGTAATCAAAATAGTACATTGCCCTCCCTTGGTTTGCGTCATGCGCCCAGGCAGACTGGAGAAAGGCAGGCACAAGAGTTCAAGGGTTCACCTGTCAACACGCCCCCTTCCCAAGACACGGACGAAAGGTTTCCATGGTTACAATTTGTAGAGGATGGGTTTCTATGGTAACAGACCTACACTCTTAAAACAGAGGTGGCTAGTGGAGATGGGTTGGTGTGAATTCTTTCCTGTATTAATTTCAACAAATAATTGTTCTCACTATGTAATTAACTGTCCTGAACTGACATAGCCTACAAGCAAACAGACCAGACAAGCAATACTTTAATGAATAATACATTTATTCTTTTTGCACCAAAAAAGTGCTTGGGGAATTAGCATGAGACAAATAAAAGACACAGTGAAAATAAATCATGCAACAAGAGCACTGCCAATGTGCAGTTTTGTCCAGATGTCATGGAGTAGCACATAATGCTGTATAGACATCGTAGAGCCAGAGCTATAGAGCTGGGGTTGTAGAGGGAAGTAAGGACCTGGGCCCGATACGTGACTCAGTACTACCAATCTGCTGAGGCAAGCATACATGGCCACTTTGTGAACTGACGGATGAAGGACAGATTAATATGTGTAATAAATCCAACTTTTTGCCAACAGAAGGGCCAAGACTTATTTTTAAGAGAGCTATGGGGTTCAAGGCAGTTAATGAAAATATTGAAGGACTGACTGCAGGGTCTCTCTCACAAACACACATGCACAAACACACACATACTTTGCTGGATAGTTTAAGCATAGGCAGTTATCGATACACAGTTATAATAACGACAAAGTAAACCTTTAACATCTTAAGTCGTAAAGGTTGCTGTTAAAAGCTGCACTTGTGAAGTGTAGCCATCGAAGAGACAGTTAAAGTCTCTGGATGCAGACTATGCCAGCTGAGGACTGTAATCGAGAGACATGCCAGTGGTTTCGGATTGTAGCTGCTGAGTGATGTAAAGAATGTCTGTATATTTATGTTGTTTACTAAGGAGACACGTTCACACAAAGATTTACAACGCCAAACACTTGAAAAGTCTTTAGCCCATGAAGAACTAACACATATTGTATACGTCGATTACTTTCATTAGCATGCTTGCCTGTCAAATTCAACATGTCTACTATGTGTAGACATACAGTATATATACCATATGTATTTCATTATGCAACACACTTTTCTAGTTTTCAGCCAAACACTTTAACACAGTTTTCATGAAAAGCAATGAATACACATGGGCTGACTGAATGTGGCAGCAGCAACATATGAAATATACACACGAGTTATTCGCATGACAACTGAAGGTCAGATGCTCTTTGAGCAGCCCATGTTGACATGTGAGATGTCTCAAACAGAACATGCAGAGCATTAGATGTCTTTCGGTGCATTAGAGGATATTATTAATGGACTCCGGTGCACCAGCATGGTGATTCTATTGCTTTAACCTCATAGACGGATGTTTCACGTCGTTAAAAAGCATTTCAGGAGCGAGTGATCCTGCGGTACACTGCTCCTGAACGGTAACGTCACTATGATGATTATTATTTAACAGGTGGCACTATTTCAGCATTGTAGCCACAGACATGCAGGGACATAATTTAGTACTGGTGACACCTGTGACGATAAGACGGACATGTGTTCTCCACCACATGACCTCAAGCTTGATGCTGGACGCCTCGATACTCACCTTCTGCAACGAGCCCAAATCAAGGAGCTAAGGAAGTGACGCGGTTCCACTGCTTTCGTTTTGTTATCACATGTGATCCCCGGCCGTGATTGTGCGCTCTTATTTTGGTGAGCGAATTCCTCAGCTACACAAATGCACTTTTTTTCCCGTCGCAGTATTGGCTTCCAAAATAGTTAAGGAAGGTGACCGGATGCCTGTATCATTTAGCAAACCTGTAAGTTGCCCAGCTTTTGTATTTAGTATGACTGAGTGTTACTCATTAGACACACAGATACACACTTAGAATTGTGATGTTAAATTGTTCAAAGAATGTATTTCATATGAAACAATCCAGCCGCTCAAACTAAACAGCTACAGAAAATGACAATTCTATAAAACATAATGCATGAATGAGTTATATTTGGGGAATTAACCGTGTGGCTATGTCCTGTCTATACTTCATGTGGTCGTGGCTGTTAACCATAAGGTCATTGGATTTTGTGCTTCAGCTCCATAAAGTGGAGGTCCGCTGTAGAGGCCGTATGCTGCTGCAGGGCAGAAGGCTGGCGCTCTGCCTTTCTCCCTGGGCCACTAGAGCAGGAGGGAAGCCCGGCTACCCACTATCCTCATCCTTTTTTCCTATTCGCTATCTCATAATAATTTGTTGTTTGTATTTTACATTTTCATTTAAAATTTTTCTTATGAAAATGTTGCTTCTAAGAAAGCAGATGGGACCCCTGGGAGAAGAGCAGGTAATCAATTACCTGAGGCCATGGTGAAAAGGCTGTAATGGGCTGACTTGGTTTAATATATGGCATTATAGGAGTAAAAACTGAGGCATGCAGAAAGCTCCTGCAGCAAAAATTCTCCTCAAATTACCGTCAAAGACTTGGGTTAAGACAAACCTCTGAAGCGCCCCCTTCTGTCGGCAGGCTCCCGGGCACACGTGCTCAACCTCCATCTGCACAATGGTGACACGTTTGCAGCATGTCGATGGATTCAGCCAATGGCAAATGTCCACCTTGGCCTTCATCTTCAAACCTGTAGAGGACAGACAGTCACCAATGAAATCATTACAGCACCTTTTGAAAAGGCACCATCTGGCTCTCTGTAGCATTAAGTATTCACTTCAGCTTGGTGCTATAACATTTACATAATTATAAGTGAGTATTGACAGTTGAATACTCCTGTCCACTGAACTGCTGTCCTAAGGTGAGATTGGATTTGTATTCAGTTGTTTATTTTGTATGCCTGTTTTATTATGTTGAATCATTCCATGGCTGCATGGAGCACATATACTAGACCTACCTACTCCATGTATACCTACATGCTGTATATGTCCTCCACACTACTCATTATACAAGTAAATAATGACAGTTTGCTCTGCTTTCAATTATTACTTCTTATACAAGACACAATTGCAATGGACATTGAGTGATAAATATAACCAAGTTTGCACTTTAATGAATGTTTTTATTATTAAAAAATAAATGTGATTTATATAAGTTGTATTACTACTAATAATACATAATAAGGTCATTTATAATGTAGGAGTTATGTTGACATGGTAATAATTTGATGCTATCCAACTAATGTCGTCACAATTAATAGGAGTTCACTAGAGACACATGAATTAGTAATTATTCTCAATGCTAGCAGGATTCTTCCAAAGACAAACAATGCATGATTGTAATGCTTCGGTGTTGTGGGTTCCTGCTGGATCCGCGTCGTATAGTACCACATCTGTAAAAATACAAAGGCAGACGCCAGTTACAAAAGAAAAACAAGAATAATCCCACAGCAGCAGTGCATTCTGTAACTAGCCATTGTCTGTTCTTTTCATAGTGAGTAAATAAAAAATATATATCCGACTACATATTCCTGAATGGATGAGAAACTAGATTAGTGTTTACGGTGCTTATAAACAACAAACATAGGCCTACCGTGTGGCTTAGGGGAGACTTGCACTTGTTCTGTCATCTTATTCATACTGTGTGGGACTCACCAACAATATGCGCATGATATTGGCTGGCCAACTTGGTTTTTCACAATAGGAAAAGGTTCGGATAATCCTGGGAGTTTAATTATTTTGTCAGTATAAGAATATATAGTGGTGCAATGAAAATATTGAGTGGCGGTAGTATTCTATGGGATTGCTGATTACCATGCTGGTTCAGCCAACAACCCATCCCGTTTCAAAAGCAAATACACCTACATAGTCTGACAATGAGGGTGAAGAAAAGATACATGAAAAACCAGCTTCTTTTATTATTTT